>JAIZPF010000086.1:49332-70709 GCA_020509355.1 Blechomonas ayalai | reverse complement strand
TGTCCAAGCAGCTGGGTGCTGACATCACGCTGGACTACACTAAGTGCAACGTGGTGGAGGAGATCATGCAGCTGACAGAGGGTCGTGGAGTGGATGTGGCGATCGAAGCGCTTGGGACGCAGACAACTTTCGAGTCGTGCCTGCGCTGCATAAAACCTGGCGGTGTGGTCAGCTCTCTCGGAGTTTACAGCAAGGATTTAAAAAAATCCTCTGGACGCGTATGCGGCGGGGCTCGGTGGCCACTCGATTGTTAACGGACTCTGTGTGGGAAGGAAGGAGCGTATGCGCCGCTTGATGAGTGTTATCCAGAGCGGGCGAGTCAATTTCAAGCCCTTGTGACGCATAACTTCAAGTTGGGCGAGAATGGAAAGGCGTCCGATCTTTTTAGCAATCACCGCGATGGCGTTTTGAAGGTAGCGATCAAGCCCTAGGCGATACACCCAACAATTTCTTTACCGCAGTAACGAAGACATGCGCGGTTGTCCAATTCAGATACCCTGTTCGCGCGCGCGTATGTGTGTGAGTGTGTGTGTGTGTGGGATGCTCTCTTTTCTTCCAGCTGCGTTCCTTCTCCTTCCGTATCGACTTGTCTATACTTCGTCTGGTGTTGGTAAATGTGCCTCTTCTTCTTTGGAGTGGTGATGTGTGGGTATGTAGAAGGCAACGGAAGAAGAAAACGAAAAGACGATGGTGCTCTTGCTCGTTTTTTTGTTAACCTGGCTCGGCTATGAAATATTTCACCCAGTAGAGAGAGAAAGTAATTTCTTATCAAAATGTTTGTCAGTTAGTGAATCCATCGGCTCCCATCACAGTCAGCTCTCAGTACACACTTCCTGCTCACCGCATTGTGCCGCACATGGAAGAAGTCCCGATGGCTTTTTTTACGCTAATTACGGTTGTATTTATTGTTGCTTTTCTAATCTGAGCTTTACTCCTCACCGTCATGTGTGTACGTGTAGGGCAGGCCTGGAGGAATGTAGCTTACCTTTCGGAGTGAGGCTCTTCTTTGTGCTGAGGTTGACTACTCATCAAAACAGAAGGTCATTGAACCAAACTGTATTTCCACTCCGCACGCGTGGGCGACGCTATTTGAATCGCTCTGGGCGACGGGCCAGACTGTCTCTTACATTACCTTTTGACCCGTTTCCAGGCTCTTTTTTCAAAAAGAAATATCTTCCTTACCGAAGGTCCCGTGTGGGGGTGGTGGGTTACCTCGCTGCAATTAGTGCTCAATGGACTCTCAGTCTTCTGATGTGAGGCCCAAGGCTAGCGTGAAGCACTTGGAGTTTCAGCTGCAGCGGGAGAAGACGTTAACGAGCGATTTACAGGATCGATGTAAGACATTCCAGGCACAAATTGCAAAACTGGAGCAGGACAAGGCAGAACTTCGCCGGGAGAAGCTATCCCTAAGTGAGGAAGCGAAGAGGATGTCCAAACTAGATGAGCGGTTGCACGCACTGCAAAAGGAGATAGAGAACAGAGATGCAATTATTGCGACAGAGCGCGGCCGGCTGCAGGAGGCAAAGGCCGAGACGGAGGAGATCCGCTTTAACGCCAGAACCTCTATTGCATCGTGGACAGCGGCCGAGGAACAGTGGTTGGTAGAGCAGGCGAGCCTCAATGAGGCCGTCCTTCAACTTAGGGACGAGACACAGCGCTTGAAGAAGGAGTGCGAATCCTTGGCGGCTGAGCGGGAGGACTTGATGAAGCAGCTGAACTCTGAGAGAGAGCGGGAAACGAAGTTGAGGGGCGCTCTTGGCGAACGTGAGGGTGAGTTGCTATCTCTCCGTTCTCAGATGGAGAGGCTCCAAGGAAAGAACTTTGAGCTAGAACAGACGGTGTACAAGCTAGATACGGCGGGTGATAAACAGAAGGAGGCGCTGAACCTTAAGGACACGGAGATTAGAACCCTTGAGGCTCAGATAGCAAAACACAGGGATACGGAGGAGAAGATGGAGGGTACCATCAACACACTGAACGACCGCATCAACGCGGCCAAGATGGTGAACATGGAGGGCAAGGGTGAGATCGAGAAGCTTATGTGTGACCTTTCTGATGCACGGAGGGAAAACAGTAGGCTGGTGACGCAGGTGGAGTCACTCCGGCGCGATCAGGAATACGCCACACAGAGCCAGTCGAGCGTGCAGCAGGCGCTGGCGGACCTGCGTGACAAGCACCACCAGCTGCAGGATGACTTGAAGGAGAAGAATGTGGAGGTGCGCAAGCACGAACTCACCATCAGTCAACTCCATGTGGACCTCAAGAGGCTGGAGAGCCAATCCAGCGAGTGGTCGTTCCGTTGCTCGTCGTTGGAGTCGCAGCTGGAGGAGGGAAAGGAGGAGATCAGGAGGTGCCAAGCCGTTTCAGAGGACCTCTTGCAGGCCAAGCTGACGCTTCAGGAGGAGATGAAGCAACTGCGGGCCAAGGTGGAATCGCAGGAAGAGGAGATGACCCTCCTCCAGGCACATGCCGATGACCGTGTGGAGCGCTTACAACACGACGTGGCGTCGCTGGATGAGGAGAACCGCTATCGACAGCGGATGATCGATGATCTTACCGCGCAGTTGGGCACCACGAACGAGAAGAATTCGACCTACCACAGCAAGATTCTTCAGGAGTGTGAGTCCGCTGCGAAAATGCGGCAAGAAACTGATCGACTGCATGGCAAAATTGCACTGCAGGAGAGAATGCTGCTGGAGTTCCAGTGCACCCTTGAAAAGACGGATGTGGTGGTGGGGTATCAAAGGGATGTGATGGTGGAGCAGTCTCACATCCTCGCTGAGCTAGCGGCATTGAACAGGGTGTCAGAGGATAAAGGAAATGACTGGAGGACGCGCTTGGCGGAGGTGAATGAGTTACTCATAGCGCAGTCGAAAAAGCTCACCGCACTGACCGAGGAGTGCGCCTCTGTGAGCCATGAGAATCGCGATCTGCAACAGGCGCTAACCGCAAAGGCGGAGGAGGTGAAGCAATTGTCTGATGAGGTGGACACCACCAGGGCCAAGGAGGCCGAGCTTCACTCATTGAATAGCCGGATGGAGGACGAACTGCGGCAGTTCTCTACTCAGGTCGCGAACCACGAAAAAGTGGCTTCTACCGCAGCCGCAGCTCATGCAGTGGCTAGCAAGACATGGCAACTGCTGTCCGACAGCGTCATGCACCTCATTGACGATCGTGTTGAGATGATGTCCGTGGCGGATCACGGGAAAGCTTGCGTTCTACTTGAAGAGTACGAGCGCTGCGTGCTGGACGCGCGCCAGAAGGTGTCTGATCTGTCCGTGGCGAGAAAGGAGCTTGAGGTAGAGCATCGGGAGTTGTCTGCAATGGCCGAGAAGGCGAGGGAGGCCGCCAGCAGACATACGCTCGCTGTGACCGAGCAGTACCACGAGCAGACCGCAAAGCTGGCGGCTCTTGACGGGCAACTGCTTGCCGCGCGGAAAGAGAGGGAGCAGGCCCGCGCCCAGCTGATGTCGTTACTGCAGCGCTATGAGTCCGATCAGAAGGCCTTTGAGGCTCTTAGAAGGGAGTCGCGGGAGGCGCTTGAACGGGAGCAGGCGCAACGGGTTGCTATAGAAACGGAGGTTGCAAAGCTGCGCAACGGGCTTGCGTATGAAGTGAAGCGCAAATGTGAGTACAAGTCTGCCGTTGGCGAGATACGAAAACTCCGTGAGGAAAGCGAGCGCTGTCGAGCGAAGGAGAAGCAGATGGCTTCGCTTGCCATTGAGAAGGCCAACGCTGAGACGCAGTACTGGATTCAGAGTTTTGACAAGTTGAGAGACATTGTGGCGTCCAGCCGAGGCTCAGGCAAGCTTCTCGCCTCTATGGATGCCGCTACGTTGCGCCTACGGGAGCCGTTGGAGGAAAAGTTCGCCTCTCCACTGCAGCAACATGAAGTCAACGTGCCAGATAGGGGCAATCAGCATGTAAAGAGGCGGCGTGGGGAAGAGTCGTGATGGATCGGCACTTCTCTTCTCACCACACAAGACTGTTAGAATACCTGTGGGATGCGTTATGCAGGGTGATACTGTTATTTTAGATTGAGGGAGTGATACGGCAGGGGGACGACGTCGTGTGTGTATGTGTGGGGGTGGGGCGAGGCTCAGTAACTCACTGATGCAATCCGGCCACTTGTTCTAGCTGTTTCCTGCCCGTATCCTTATATCCTTATCTATATATATATATATATGGATAAGGATATAGATGCATTAGAGGTGTGAGTGGATATATTTCGATTCGTTGCGCTGGTGCGTCCCAAACTGGCGAACCCCAAACGAGGGTTTGCTACCTTTAACTACCTTTGTACATATGCGTGCATGTGTTGGTGGGGTTAGGGTGCCATGCTTCGCTCTCGGCTGGCCGCATGTGTGGTTGCCTCCCCCTTAGGCGGCGCACACCCGTGACATACGTTTGTTCTGCCCGTTTTTTGCCCCCGTTTTCCCGCGGTGCTAATGGAGATGTTAGCCGGAACTCATGCGCTATACAAGGCGCGGATAGCGGCGTTCAATCCTTGGAAGAGAAGACCAGGTGGTCTTCATCTTTATGGGCGGCCGCAGTTGGCGAATCCATCGTACTTTTACCACGGCTATCGAAGGGCTAATCCGGACGACCCCACTCGCCTTCTTAAGCCAAGTCACGTTCTCTTAAAGCGTTGCCCGTGTTGCAAGCGAACTCTCTTTGTATCCCTTCGCGACAAGGATCACTTCCACACCTGCTGCGAGGGCGTTCCGATGAAGGTGTACGCGAATATGCGGACCGTCATGAATGCGGAGCAAAAGTTGCTAGTCCACACCCGGCAGTGGGACGTGGAGAACGACCGACCGTGGAACAATCCACACAGGCCGAGGCCAAAGGGACGGTCTAAGATGAAGAAGTAGGCTTTGTGGTGGGTCTGTATAGTAATTTGATTCTGCTGCGTCGGCCCGTATATAGCGAAGGCGGGCCCAGAAGGAGTACCAAGGGGTGGTAGTGGGAACGGGCTTACGGCGACGAGTGTGAGCGCTCCGCCATTTACTTCGTTCGGATTATGTTTTCCTTCCCCTTCTGCAACCCAGCCTCATACGCTGACCTTTAAGTAACGTGTTCGGCTGTCTTTCCTGGCCACTATCTTTTTTCCTGTTCGCTGTCCACTTATCTTGCCCATCACATAACATCTCTGCCGTAAAGTCGTTCAAACGGCGCTAGCGCACGTCCTTCCTAACGCCACCTGAGACTGCCTATACTTTCTGGCAACCTATACAGCACCCCGATACACATTTCCATTACCCAATACTTTCCCGTGGAAGAAGGTAAGCAGGGGGTAGCGATGGGGTGGTTTAACTGGATATGGGATTGGCTGTCATACCTCGGTCTTTCCAATAAAACGGGAAAAATCCTATTTCTGGGTCTTGATAACGCCGGTAAGACAACGTTACTCGGGAAGCTGGCGACCGACCAGGTGCACGTTCACCGACCGACGTTTCACCCCAACGTGGAGGAGCTCACGCTTGGCGGCATCAAGCTCAAAACGATCGACATGGGGGGCCATCTCGAAGCACGCCGATTGTGGAAGGATTATTTTACAAAAGTCGACGGTGTGGTCTTCATCGTGGACGCGGCGAACCCTGAGCGCTTCGCAGAAGCTAAACAGGAGCTGGACATGCTGATGCAGGCAGAGGAGCTGGCGAAGACCCCCTTTCTGATATTGGGTAACAAAATTGACATGCCACGCGCCTGTTCGGAGGACATGCTGGCCGGCGCCATGGGTCTTAGTGGCCTCCTCACGGGCAAGCGCGCTAAGGTAACGGACTCTACCGTGCGTCCTCTGGAGGTGTACATGTGCAGCGTGGTGAAAAAGGTTGGTTACGGCGACGGATTCCGTTGGCTTGCTCAGTATCTGCAAAACTCCTCGTAGTGGGCTCAATATATCTCTTCCTCTCTCTCTATAAAAAATATATATATATCATTAGATGGCGCGTATGCTTGTTCACTCCTACACGCGACGGCGTGTATTTGCCTCTTTGCTATCCTCGGCACGTGTGGCGCAAGAGCAATTCACGTGTGTCGCGGGTTCCCCTCACCGAGCCTTGGTAAGCATAACGAAGAGTGGGGGCGGGGGAGACGGATGTGGGCACTTACTGGATGGGCTTCTGTTTGTGTCGTTGGTGTGTGCATGGTGGCTCGTTGATTTTTTGTGGCATTTCCTTCTGCAAGTCGCTATCTTACGACTTTTGATCCCCTCCCTCCCTTTCCTGTTTTCACTAATTCCCGTCTCGCTCTGGACTACGTCTGTGCCACTCGCCAGGTAAGCACTCTGGTAAGGAAAGGAAGGAGAGCCCACGGCAACGGATGCCTCCGAAGAAGGGGAAGGGCGGGAAGAAGGGTGCTCTCTCCAAGGCCGCCAAGGCTGAGCAACTTCGCCTCGAGCAGCTACACCTGCTCGAGACGGAGGCCGAGGAGTTTCAGCAGCGCGAGAATGAACGTAGGGAGCGGGAGGAGCAGGAGGAGCGCGTTAGCATCCTGCGGGAAGAGCAGCTGCGCCAGATACGTGAGAAGGAACGCCGTATTGAGGAGCTCAGCGGCAAGCTGACGGATATGACGGGTCTTATGAAAGACGACCGGCTCAGCTATGAGAGCCAGATTGAGCAGTTGTCCATTCTTCGCGACTCGCTCCTGAACGAGGTAAGTCTGATAAAGGCGGAGAGCGACGAGAGCCACCGGATTTACAACCAAGGGCGGCAGAGTGATGCGATCCAGATGGAGCGGTACCGCAGCGAATTGGACACCCTGAAGAGCTCCTTTGAGAACGAGAAGATATACCTGCGCGAGCAGCTTCATGCGGCCCAGGATACCATCGAAGAGCACCGGGCCAGGGTGGAGAAGGTGGAAGGGACCTCCGAGGCGCACGAGCGCGAATACCTCTCCAAGATCAAGGCCCTTGAGCGCGAGTTGGAAAAGGCGCTGATAATCAACAAAGCCTTGCAAGAGGCGGTAGAGAGTCGTGAGGCTGACGACAAGAAGAATGTGACGCTGATGCAACTTCTCAACTCGCAAATTGCAGAGAGTAAACGCCACTTCGAAGAGCAATTGGAGGACGAGCGCCTCCGTACGAACTATGCCAAGGAGGAGCTGCTGCAGCTGCAAACGAAATGCGCGCACTTGATGGAGGAGCTGGACGTTCTGCGGGGGGAATCCTCAGATGCCAGACACGCCACCGATGTGGAGCTGCGCGAGTATCAGCGGCAGATCGAGCAGGTAACGTATGACTCGGAGTACCTCAACAGCGAGATTGTGACCCTTCGCCGACAGTTTACTGAGAAGCTTGAGGAAGCCAAAGCCGCCAGGGAAGCCGCGGAAGGTGACGCCACTAGGTATCTGGTGGAGATGGAGGCTCTTGAAAAGAAGGTGGAGGATCTCCAGTGTGCTCTCCACCGCCGCACAAAGGAGCACTCTGATCAGGTGATATTTCTCAACGCACAGGTTTCCAATAACCGTACAGTCATCTCACAGCTGCAGCAGAA
The DNA here is from genome assembly GCA_020509355.1 of Blechomonas ayalai. Lineage (NCBI taxonomy): Eukaryota > Euglenozoa > Kinetoplastea > Trypanosomatida > Trypanosomatidae > Blechomonas > Blechomonas ayalai. The sequence continues at coordinate 63,213 of JAIZPF010000086.1, read as the reverse complement.
GCTCGACGACGAGCGTAGCGAGCACAACGACGAGATGGAGCGCCGGATGCAGGATACTCGGCAGACGATTGAGGATCTAAAGACGATGAATGAGGTGGAAGCGCAGCAGCGTTGCGAGCGGAGGGATAATAACGAAAAGCTTCTCTCGGAGATGGACGAGCTTCGAAGGAAAGTGGCCCAGCTGCAGAATGACTTGCATGAGCGTGAGCGCGGGAGCGAGATTCAGCGGGAGGCGAAGGACGCGGAGATTCAACGCCTGCACAACATTCTGGATGCCCACTTTATTCCTCATCGGAAGGACGTGGAGCTGGGACTGCAGACGCAGGAGCAGTCGGAAGTGATGATGCTGAGGGACAAGCTGGATGAAAAGACTAGGACTATGGTCCTCAAGGAGCAGGCCTCGATGGAAAGCGAGCTGTGGCTTAAGTCGCGCCTTGCCAATCAGGCGGATATGATTGAGGCACTTCAGCACGACCTGAAGCATGCTGAACTCCGTCACTGCGAGGAGGTGCAACTCCTCGAGAATGAGATCGGCCGCTTGAGGAAGACCCTCGATGTGCACTTTATTCCCTATACGATGTAAACACCAAACACCTTTTTTTCTTTTTTTTTTGTATTTAGAGAGGGGTGCGCTTGTTGGGCTCGTGGTGGGTGATGGCATGGGGGAGCGGGGAGTGCAACCTTCTTACTGGTGGAAGGGGAGTGGGTACTTACAGCGCGTCGGGCAACGCCTAGGCACGTGTAATGCTGAAACCCTCTCTTATTCGTCGCACCCCGGAATGATGACTCGCTCGTTTCCACCTGGTGGTATGTGTAGTTATACAAGTACTATTACCACCCGTCTCCCTACTCCGCGATTTCGGGTTTCATTCTCGCGCGCGCTCTCTCTCTCTCTCTGTTGTGTAAATTTCATTTTCCTCCTGCTTCCTCTGTTTGTGGCCATGTACATTATCAGTATGTGCTGAACGTTACCATGAACTGACGAAAACTGGATGGCAAGCGTGAGCAGTGCGGTGACATAAGATTGGGTGTGGGGGTATCGCACGGTGTACACGAGCAGCTTCATGAACTATGCCTTTGGAGGAATGCTTCTCCAGATGAGCTTATGTGAGTACCAAGTGGCCGCCTTTCGCAGCTAGACGGGTGCTCGTGCAGCCTGGCGTCGGTCTTTCAGTTGATAAAATGTCGGCGGATCGTGGACTTGTGCGTGGTGTGTACCATCTTTGCGTTTTATTTCACACTGTGATGATGTTTTCTCATGCGCCTCTTTTCTCCCCGTACCGTGGACTTCACTGTTATGTCTGCTCGTCAATCAAAAATTAGACTAGGGCGTCACCCGAAACTGCGATGTCGTCTTCAAAGGAGAAGCTGGTGGGTGTGTACGGCGCAGATGTCGTGCCTGGCACATATATTAAAACTAGAACGGGTACCGTACGCGGTGAAGAACTGTTCAGTCGACCTGACATGGACCGACCGTGGCGCTCAACGGGTATGCAGAAACGCACCATGGACATCGCACTGAAGGAAAAGGAGATTGAAGAGTTGATGCGTTTGTGCTCCAATCTACGCACGGAGCTGGGCAACGCGAAGAGCGACGCCCGCTTTATTGAGTTTTCCATCACGGAGAAGGCAAAGGCGGAGCGTGTGCTGTTGGAGGACACCATCGCCAAACTGGAGGAGAATGTTGCAAAGCTTACCAAAGAGAACAGCGAAGCGAAGGAGGCGGTAGAGCATCAAATACGTCTCCTCAAGGCTCAACACGAGAACGAAATTGCAGGGCAGAAGAGCGAGGTCCGCCTCGCGACGGAGCGGTGTGCTGAACTAGCCAAGACTTATCAACGCCAGGTGGATGACGTGAAGGCCTCCTCGGTACGCGAGGTGGAGTTCATTGAAAACCGAAGCAACGCACGGCTTGAGGAGCTCAAGGCCGAGCTCACATCCGTGCGCGAGGCGGCGAAGGCCTCGGAGGAGCACTTCGTTGAGCAGATGGCGTCCATGAAGATGCACCTGGAACGTGTGGAGGCTGAGTACAAGGAACGACTTCGTGCCTCCGAGAGTCGTGCGGATGGGCTGCACCAAGCACACGAAGAAAAGCTGAATGAAGCTAACAAGGCGAAGGACGTCGCCGTGGCGGAGGCGCGCGCGACGGCCGAGAAGCTGGCCATATCGTTGGTCGACCGAGAAGAGGTTGTGCAGCGCTTTAGGCAGTGGAACCAGTACCTTATGACCGGTCTTGACGCGTTCTACAAACAGTTTGTGACGGTGCTTCCAGAGTTGGCGGTGGAGCCGGTCGATCCGCAGATACAAGAGGTTCCGACTCTATATGGGCCACGGGCCGTGTTAGAGGACCCAGAAGCAAAGCTCGCAATGGAGCGTGTTACCTACCGTTTACTACAGCTGAGGCGTATCAAGACGTTCACGACATCCGAGAAGGGGACCTCGACGGCGCCGGCAACCATGACAATGGTGGAGCATCTGCACGAGAAGCAAGATCGCCTGAACAAGGCGATTCGCGAGACGGAGGACAGATGCACTGAGGTAGAGGTGTCTCTCAACAGCATCCTTGGCCGCCTTTACTTTTTTAGTGACAACTTGGAAGATGCGGTGCGCTACGCAGCGCACAGCAGAACCCCGCCACTGCAGAACGTTATGTTTGCCTGCCTCACGGTGCCGAGGGGTGACCTCTTGTGGTCCGCTGACCCCGACAGTATGCGCACCGCGATGGCGCTTCTGTACCACACCCTGCGTCTAAAGATGGCTGAGTACGGGGCCTATGAGTGCTACAGCGACTCGGTTTCCATGCTCCTCGCCTTCGACGACCCTGTCGCCGCCTGTCGCTTCTGCACCGAGTCACAGGTATGGCTGCTCGACGTACCGTGGCCGGAAGCCTTGCTGGCGCGCTCCCTCGCCTGTGAGGAGCGTACTAGCGACGGTAAACCTGTTTTCCGTGGCCTTCGCGTTTCTATGGCCCTGCACACCGGTGTGGCATTCGTAGAGCCCTCGGCCATCCCGAGCGGTGGGTCCTACCGGTGCCACTACTACGGAAGGGCGGTGTCTCAGATACTGCACATCTGTGCACTGGCTCAGGGTGGCCAGGTGCTCATCTCCAAACCGGCCTGGACCCTCTGCCTAAGGCGGAGGCACGAGCTCGGTAAGCTGGCTCTAGGCGAGATGGGGACATTCCCTATCTTGTCCTTTAATAGTGAGACCGGGTCGCAGGAGAAGCAGTCCATTGAGCTGCTACAGGTCTCTTCTCAGATGCTGCGGGAGCGTACGTTCCGACCGGCGTCGAAGCTAGAGATCGCTTCTGTCTCTTCGCTGTCCGGCGTAAAGGCGGCCATTCTGGGAACGGAGATCGAGGCGGTGGCCGCGCACCGCGAGGCACTGAGCGAGGCGGTGGATACCCTCAGGACGGAGTTTAGTGCGTTACGCAGGGAACTCGACTTGCTTACCAAGCGTACGAGACAGACCAGGTCTCAGTTCCATCTTCTTCCCCCACCTGAAATGGTGACACAAATGAACGACATTTATAACGTCATGGAACGGATCGCCGCTCATGCAGAGGAGATGGGCGAGGATATTGAAAAGCTGGCGCAGACCCAGGAGGAGCAAGAGCAACAGGTGCACGGACTGAGGGACTACTTCACCGGGCAGCAATCCGTGGAATCGAAGGAGAGTGAGCTGAGGACCGAGATTGAGGTCACGGCTCAACGAATGGACGAAGCAATGCGTGAGTTGTCACTCAAACATCGAAATGAGACGGAGCGGCTTCAGCGGGCGCTATTAGAACGTGAACAGGCCATTCGCACACTGTACCAGCAGTCTGTCGAAACCAGCACAGGTAACTGGAGGCCTGCAGCCCATCCGATATCGCCCGCGATACCATTGTCCAGTTCGCAGACAGTGCACCGCAGTCAGTAATTGGTATAGGGGCGCCATAGAGTAGAAGATAGTGTGTGGATGAGTGTGCATGTTAACTGGGGTGGTGGGGCAGTGCTTCGCATTCTATCGGTAGTACATGCCATTTCGTATGCTTATTATAGAAAGCGAGCTGCAAACTGAGTGCGCTCATTTCTTCTAGACATTGTGAGATGTCATCTGTTTGCTGCGGAGGGACAGTGTGTGGGTGAGTGTGTAGTGACGATGGTGTAGTCGCATGGCTGGTGCGCACCCCTGGTACTTTGCTTGATATGAAGTGAGGCAGGAGGAACCCTTTCGTGCATCATTATCCGTTCTCTTGCTTTTTTTTTCTTTCGTTTCCCCATACGTCTTGTTTATTCTGTATAGCTTGCTCTGAGAAAAGGCAGATACACGACCGGGATTGTCTCTCTGGTCCTGCTGGAAACCTCGCATCTGCGGATAATACCGCCCTTTTGCGTGATAGTTCGCCCCATCCCTATGCCTGCTGGAGGCTTCACACAGCCCGTGGGCCCGAGCGAGACCGTTCGCATCAGACGTTTTTACTATCTTCATATCCTCGATACCAACACGAACGTCACGAGGTGTCTGGTCGGACCACTGGTGTACATACGAAAGGACCACGAGGCGTGCCTGTTTGAACCAAAGCCATGCATATCTGTCCCCACACGGTGCTACTGCCGCATACTAAACCCCTGTGAGAGGGATGCGGCGGGGCACCCCGTTGTGGAGCCTACCGGACAGGTCCGGCTGCGCATGGGCGATGCCGAGATCCGCTTCGAAGGGGATCCCTTCCCACTGTACCCCGGGGAGGAGTGCGTGGAGGAGAAGGGGGAGACGATCTTCAAGCTGCAGGATATCCCGGCGAACAAGGGGTACCATGTGCGCTGCATCCGTGACTTCATTGACACCACCGGGAGGCAAGTCATGGCCGGGGAGAGTTGGATGGAGGAGGGGCCGAAAACTTATATGCCCCGTGTAGAGGTGGAGGTGGTGCGGACTGTCGAGGGAACTATTATCAAGCCGAACACAGCCCTGCAGCTGCAGGCGCGGACGGCGCTTGTGGACGCCTCCGGCACCCCACGTGTGGCGGGTGAGTCGTGGCTGGTGCGCACCCCCGGAGCCTACCTCCCTGCGGTGGCGGAGGAGGTGGTGGGTGTCGTGGAGGGGATCGTGCTGACCCCCAAGCGAGCGGTGCACCTTCGTGCCAAGTTCAGCTTCACAGACGTCTACGGCGTCGCACGCCGAGCGGGTGAGACGTGGATGATCACGAACAAGTACGCCTCTGTGCACATCGTGGATGTCCCTGAGGAGGTGGTGGAGTGCATTGATGCGGTGATCCTCACCTCTCAGCAGTACTGCGTCATCCTGAACCCGGTAGATGGGGCGGGAAGGAATCGCTACGGGGATAGTTGCGTCCGGCGTGGGGAGTGCACCTTTTTCTTGCACCCGGACGAGAAGCTCCGCGATGGTGTGCAGGATGTGCTAGTGGTGGGCATGGATGAGGCACTGCTTCTTAAGGCTGTGAACGAGTTTCAGGATGGCGATGTGCGTCGGGTGGCCGGATCGACGTGGATGCTGTACGGCCCGGTGAAGTATGTCCCGACAAACGACGTGCAAGTGGTGGAGCACCGGCGCATGATTACGCTCGATAAGAACGAAGGTGTCTACATCAAGGACACGACGACAGGCAAGGTGCGCTCCGTCATTGGCGAGCCGTACATGCTGAAGGCGAACGAGGTGCTGTGGGAGAAGCAACTGACGCAGCAGGTGGAGGAGCTCCTTGCGTGCCCTGATGGCAGTCGAATTGCTTCGGAGCGACCGGCCAACTTTACGAGCACACGTGAGAAGCACAAGATAGTACGCTTCAACGTTCGGCATAATGCAGCAATTCAAATTTATGATTACCGCGCCAAGCAATCCCGCATTGTTCTAGGACCGAGTCTGGTCATGCTCGCCCCGCATGAGGAATTCACCGTGCTCTCACTGAGCGGAGGGAATCCAAAGGTGCCGGATGTGAACCAGTCACTTCAGCTGTTTCTTGGCCCCCGTTTTTCCAGTGACACCATCGTGGTGGAGACGTCTGACCATGCCCGTCTCCGCTTGCATCTGTCCTACAACTGGCACTTTGATGTTAACCGCGATTCACCAGATGACAAGATCTTCTCTGTCCCTGATTTCATTGGTGACTGCTGCAAGACAATTGCGTCGCGGGTGCGCGGCGCCGTCGCGGCGGAGGACTTTGACTCTTTCCACCGCAACTCAGCCGATATTATTCGCGCGGCGGTGTTCGGCACTGATGTGGAGGGGAACATCCACAAGGAGCTGCGTTTTCCGGCGAACCGGTTCGTGGTGACCAACATCGACATCCAATCGGTGGAGCCGACGGATGAAAAAACACGTGACAGTCTTCAAAAGTCGGTGCAACTGGCAATTGAGATTACGACAAAGTCACAGGAGGCGGCTGCGCGCCACGGCAACGAGCGCAAGGACCAGGAGGCGAAGGGACAGCTGGAGCGTCAAAAGCTGTGTGATCAGATCGAGGTCGAGAACGCCAGGACACGGTGGTTAAAGCTTCAGGCGGAGAGCGAGGCCGTGCAGGCCAGTGGCCAATCTGTGGCGGAGGCGAAGGCAAAATCAGAGGCCCTGCTTATTGAAGTGAAGTCGGAGCTGCAGCAGGCGCAGTTGCGCGCGCAGGCCTACCGTATCTCCGCCGATTCAGAACTGAAGAAGCTGAAGCAGCGACAGCTGATCGAGCAGGAGTATACGAAACGGCAGTACGAAATGGAGGTAGACAAATCACGGCGTTTGGCAGACGCGGAGGCCGAAAAGGTGAAGCGTATGATAGATGCCATCGGCCGTGAAACCTTGGTGGCCATTGCCCGCGCCGGGCCGGAGACCCAGACGAAGCTGCTCAGCAGTTTGGGGCTGAAAGGATATCTTATTACGGATGGCAACAGCCCAGTTAATTTGTTTAACGCGGCGCAAGGCATGATTGGTGGGGGGGAAAGAAATAACTAAGTAACCCACGAAGTGTTCAAAGTTGGGCACATGACAGATAAAGGGCGAGGCATCCTCGGGCTGTGACGACTGTGGTGGTGGAGTACCCACTGTAGAAGGCGGCTGCTGGTGGCTGTTTATGGTAGTGACGCGGGAAGGTGAGACAATATGTAGCGATGACGCGTGAGCGCAGTGGCAGAGGAGGGGTGGGGCGAGTTCAGGACGGTGGTTGCAGTGAGCGTCCCTCTTGTGCGAGTTTTTTATAGCGCACCACAGGTCCTCTCTACGCTACTACAAGTATGAAGCACGCTTGTGCACATGCTCGGTGTGCCACTTCACCACCACCACCAGATGCAGCAACTAGCTACCACCACCACCAGTTCCTTTCCACTCACCCGATCTTTTCTATCATGCGCCACAGTGTACTTTTATTGCGCTCTACCGAGAGAGGAGGGGGGGACCAAGGAGTAGGATCCATAGCAAATAGGAAGCTTGGCCCTGAATTTTGTGAGAGATGGCCAAGATTTCGGACGTTAATTTCAATGCTGATATGCCGAAGGAGATGATCCAGGAGGCACGTCAGATAGTGATTCACGCTTTCGAGTCGGAAACGAAGGAGTGCGGTGTGGCTACCGTGATTAAGCGCGAGTTCACCAGAAAGTACAAAGGCATCTGGCACTGCATCGTAGGCAAGAATTTTGGCTCCTTTGTGACTCATGAGATGAAGGGCTATATCTACCTCACGTGGGGGCAGATGTCAGTGCTCCTATGGAAGACCGTAAGTTAAAGGTGCTCTGCCAGGTGTTGCGAGGGCGAGTCACGGTGGCATGGCGTTGGGTGAGAGCGACGGTTAGGTGGGGGTAGAGTGCAACGGCATTCGTGTCTGTTCTCTCTCTATGCTCCGCATGAGGACGCTGAGGAAAGGAATCGCCCGACTCGCAGCGCTTGGCAACATGAGGCAGATATGTAGAGATACGTGCAGGCTTGGGGGGAGTTGTCTGGATGTGGATGTAACTTGTACCGACTAGCCAGGGGACCCGCGTGGCGCAATGGAATAGAAGATGCAGCTGAAATGTGTTGTGCGCTGATGGGCCTCCCTGTCCTCACTTCGCTGTCAGTGCCGCCTGGCAATGCTGTGGATGGTGCGCTTGTGAGAACAAGACGAGGGGCTTGCGTCTCGTGCTGCGGTACAGTGTGCGTTTATGCTCTTTCTTTTTTTTAATTCCCTTTCCATGCCTTTTACTGTCGCTTCACGCTTGGAAGGAAACGCGTACAGGCCGTAGACATTTCAACGACCCCAAGCTCCCCCTACCTACCCCGCACACACCCTTCCGTTCTCTTCATTTTTTTTTTTCTTTTGTTGTTTCTTTCCCATCGTGTGTGGTCGTTGGTGGTATTGTATACGTTTTTGGTGGTGCCAGGAGTCATACGCTTGTGGGACGTGGGAGGTCTTTTAAAGTTGGTGGTGCCAATTCTCTTTTTTTTTTTTCTTGTAGTCTTCCTGCAGGTCTCACCCCTCCCCCCCTTCCCTGGTGATTCTGCAGATTTCTTTCAAAGGGTGTGCACCACCGTTTCTCTCTCTCTCTCTCTGACACAAGCCGTAACCTTGCCAAAGGAGTCTGTAAGAAGTACGATACTCGAACCTTCTGTGCCCTCCATTTGCGGTTGCCCCGTGGAAGGAGGCGGTGCGCCAGCATTCATATCGTACGCGTGGTTGTGGGCCTGACGGAGAGCTATACCAAACGAGGAAAGGCCCTTTGCAGGGAAGACAACAAACGAAGCGAGCGTGATACGCCTGCGAACAGGGTGAAGCTGAGCGGACGTGTACGGGTGCCGATCACTCGTGATTTCGTCCCTCTCGCAAGACACTTAACGCTCTAGGCCGTTTGGCGGGTGGAGGCAGGATATTTTCTTCTCTTTTCAAGTGTTCTTGTGAAGGGGACACGAACCAATCAACAACAGCAGTGTCTTCACGGGAAGGGCGTCGCCCACGTCTGATGGCATTGCTACCTTTTCCATTTGTGGATGACATCCAGTCCATGTACCAGACGGATGACATTCTCGACTTCCTTGGCGAGGGCACCTTTGCTGCCGTGTATAAAGCTATCAGTGTTGTGAATCGACCGCCTGTGTCACAGGGCGAGGTGGTGGCGCTCAAGGTAATTAGCAAAAAGGATCTTAATACGGAGAAGACGTTGCGAGACGTGAACAACGAGGTAGAGGTTCTGAGACACGTGAACCACACCAACTGCGTACGACTGCTTGACTATTTCCAGACCACTACTCATGTCATTATTGTGATGAATTACGTCCCCGGCGTGGAACTGCTACAGGCGCTTCGCGAAACGGACTTTACCGAGCATATGACGCGCTCTGTCATGCGGCAGCTGCTAGGCGCCCTGAGCTACCTTCATAATTCGCTGTGCGTTGTTCACAGAGATGTCAAGCCGGAGAATATCTTAGTAACTCGATTGGAGAGCGACGATGTGCATGTGACGTTGGTCGACTTTGGGCTTGCGAGGGTGTTCGGGAGACACAGCACCCGGCGTCGCCTAGGACGCGAGGCCTTTATTCCACTTCAGCGTCTGACAGCCAACCCTCCTCTGCGAAACGCCTCCGTCGAGTCCCTGGATTCTTCTTGTGATAGCCCATTTCTTTCTACTCCGTGTGGTACACTGCGCTACGCGGCCCCGGAGACGATACGTAGCATAAACCAAAGGAGCCAGCTCAACACAACGCGAGAATTGCTTCCACGTATCGACGTCTACGCTGCCGGAATCATCATGTACATAATGCTGTGTGGTTCGTTACCTTTCAAGGACTTTACGAATAGGGCTACTCTGTATCATGAAATGGAAAAGGGTCCTTCCTTTACCGGGTCACGAGTGGAGAACATGTCTGCAGAGGCCATTGAGCTCAATCGTGCCCTCCTAATAATGGACTCGCAGAAACGGCCACGGGCAGAGGAGGCTCTGCAGTACGGTTGGTTCCACATGCCTTGTCAGTCCGAGGGCAGGGAGGTCGAAGGATCACGCATGGCGGTGGATGAGATACTGGGAAAGCGAGAATACATGGCGGAGGCGTTTGATGCGATGCAGCCGCCGGACGCAACCCACTTTCATCCGATGGGGGTGGTGCCGGACACCCCTGGTGGCCGGCGTGTCAGCAGGATCTTCTCTGCGCATGGGAACGCGCCCGATACGGGCTACTTCGCCGTATAAAGCTGCGGTCTACCCGCTGCACGGTCGTCATATTAATAGCACCGTATGCCGCGATGTGGGCCCTGTGTATGTGTGGGCATCTTCCATCCCACCCGTTGGCGAGTGGTGTGGGGAGCGAGGCTCATCAGCCCCTGCTTCCGTTTTGAAATGCCCAACGACGTGGGCTCAGCATGACGGTAGATAATGCCAGTGTGTGGGGCGGCGGCGGTGAATCCTGCTTTTGCAATAAACGTACACGTGCAGGAGCCCGTTGGCAGTGTTTTGTGGTGTGTTCCATCGTGGGTGTTCCTACGGAGTGGCACAAAAAGGTGCCCTCCCACATTAAAACTTTTCACGTACTCATTCCCCCCCCCCCTCTCCTCCTCCTTCCTCCTCCTTCTTTTTTCTTTTGTGTCGCAGCCGAATCCCTTGTGGACTAGGGGCTCTGGGATGTAGATCACTTCTTACGCGTCTTTGCTTTTTTTTTCCTTCACTGTTTTGGGGTCGCGGTTAAGGGGCTAGTAGAACGAATCCAGAGGCCAGAGGAGAACGGCACCACCCTCTCCTCCTCTTCCTCCAAACAACAACAGCCCAGCGCAATGCGTAGCTCTTCCCACCCTTTTTGCCCCTGCTCCCAACCTTTGTCTCATTGCGTTCTCTTCTGGGGGGGGGAGGAGGATAGGCCCGCCATTGCCTTGCGTGGTGTACCACAGTAGGTAGCAGCATCAATCCAAACGAAAAAAAAAAAGCAACGCATGTCAAACGAAAATGAGGGTACACACGCATTGGTCCCCATGGACGAACGATTGGCTTTTCACACCATTACGTCGATTCTTGTGTCGGGGATCGAATAAAGGCCTTCTTTTCTTTTGCGGTTACTCTTTGGCAGTCTGTACCGCTTCTTGCTATGGTGTCCTGTGTAGTCTTGGTATACCGTCATGTGTACTCACTGGTGTGGGAAGCGGTGTTTCATTGCGCCACTTAATAGTCTATTGCATATTTGCTCCCGTGCGAATACTGCTTCGTTGGTGTGAAAGGGCTGGCCGGCCCCCCTTTGTTGCTCTTGGATGGGAAACACCCTTCTCTGCTTGATAGGGCTGGCGTTTTCCACTGTCTTTCTTCGTCCCTCTCATCTTTTGTTCCGTCATCTTCGTTTTCTCCTCGGGATAGTGCGCGGGTATTTACATTCCAGTACAACCATAAAAAGAATTCGATGTCGCGCCGTCCTAGAGATGAGGCGGAGGCAGCCGCAACAGAGAAGTCGGAAGCTACTGTCGGCGACGCCAAGACGAAGCACAGCCGTCACGATCCGGAGGAGGCCGCTGAGGCTACGCCGAGCAATGGGTGTGCGGTGATAGGCAAACCCTTCTCTGAGTTTGACATCAGTGCCGAGACTGTCAAGGCCCTCCAGGCGAAAGGTATCGAGTCTCTCTTTCCGGTTCAGGCACTTACCTTTAGCGCCATTGTCGCGGGCAAGGATGTGCTTGTCCAAGCTCGCACCGGAAGCGGTAAGACGCTTGCCTTTGGTATTCCGATCATTGAGCGGCTAATGAAGCTGCCGGGCCCCCTTAGTCGTGGCCGCGGGCCTGCTGCTGTCATCTTCTGCCCCACTCGCGAGCTTGCCATTCAGGTACAGGACGTGATCAGCGGCATTAGCCGCGGCTACACTGTCGCCGCCCTTTACGGCGGTGTGGCCTATGCTAACCAAGAGCGCGTGCTACGTAATGGCGTGGATGTCGTGGTAGCCACCCCTGGCCGAGCGAAGGACCTGCTGGAGAAGGGCACACTACACTTTGAGCGTATTGCCATGGTCTGCCTCGACGAGGCCGACCATATGTTGGACATTGGCTTTAAGGATGACATCGAGCTGCTTCTGTCCAAGGTGGCAGAGCAGAATGGATCTGCCGCTGCCGAGACTCCTAACCATCAGACCCTACTTTTTTCAGCGACGGTCCCTGACTGGGTCCACACATCGTCCTTCATATCTCGCAATAAAGAGTTTATTGACATGATTGGGAAGGAGGCCGTGCGTACGGCAAGCACCATCAAGTTCTACCGGCGCAAGTGCAACTTCCACGAGATTTCTTCCATGTTAGCGGATCTCATTAAAGTCTACAGTGGCCGCCACGGAAGGACGCTGGTGTTCACCAATACGAAGAAGGACTGCCATGACCTGTCCATAAATAACACCAAGCTGGACTCGCAGTGCCTGCACGGGGACATGCAACAGGAGCAGCGCGAGAGCACCATGAAGAGTTTCCGAGACAATAAGTTCAGCGTCCTCATCGCAACGGATGTGGCCGCACGCGGCCTGGATCTCCCCATGGTAGACCTCGTTATCCAGTGCGCGCCACCCACTGACATCGACGCTTTCATCCACCGTGCCGGCCGTACGGGCCGTGCTGGCCGCAAAGGTGTCTGCGTGCTGCTGTACCAACCCCGCGAAGAGTACGTGGTGGACCGCATTGAGCGCCACGCCAAGATGAAGTTTGAGGTTCTGCCCGCCCCTACGCGTGAGGAGATTTTGAAGGCGGTTGCACGCGATACGGCCGAGGACTTGGCGCGAGTGGAGCGTCGCGCAACAGACCTCTTTATGGATCAGGCGCGGGAGTTGCTGAAGGACGCCGACCCGACCGAAATCCTTGCCTCCGCGCTGGCTGTCATGAGCGGGTACACAAGCAATATCACCAGCCGCGGCCTTCTGACAGGTACGGAGGGGTTCGCCACCATCCAGGTGACCTCGGAGCGCGCTATGCCGACCCCCGTCTACTGCAGTATTTTTCGCAACTCCCTTGGCGATGATCTCTTCATGCGATGCCGTGACATTACGCTCCTGGAGGGCGAACCCGGCTGTGTGTTTGATGTGCTGGAGCAATTCGTGGATCGCGTTCTCCAGGCTGATATTCGTGGTATGAAGCTTGAACGTATTGAGACGCTACCCCCGATCATCGCACGTGACCTTAGCTCGCAGCAACGTGGAGGCGGACGGGGAGGCCGTGGTGGCAGTTATGGCGGCGGAAGTCGCGGTGGGTATCAGGGACGCGGTGGTTATCGCAACGGAGGAGGCGGTGGCTATCGTGGCGGTGGTGGTGGTGGTGGCTACCGCTCCGGTGGGTCTCGGGGTGGATACCAGCGCCGTTACTGAAATAACTGTTAACGGAACACCCGCCCCCTTTTTTTCTTAGCCACTTTTGAAATTCAAGCAACCACACGCAACCCCCCCCCCCACTGAGAGGTGTTTGATAATAAGCTGCAACACCGACTTTTTGGGCCGTGATGCTGGTGTGTCGGGGGAGAGGGTGGCGCACCTCTGGGAAGGCAGCGGCGACTGGCTGCCTACCAGATTTCCCTCACGGCTACCTTCTAGCTGCTCTACGCGTGCGATCCCGCCCTTCTTTTCACCTCCGATGTGGCCGTAGGTCTGGGCTCTCTGCACGCACGTGTATCTTTGTGGGAGGTGCCTGCTTTAATGGGACCAAAAGGAGACCAGAGGTGGTGTTCTGCTCTTGTGTCTCGCTTTCTGTGTTCAACTGATTTGAAACAAAAAAAAGATTAAGTGGGACCACCTGAACCGATTAAAAAGTAAAAGCAATTCTTGGTGCATGAACAGTAATGCCGCATACCTGGGCGTAGAAAGGGGGAAGAGATGTGGACCCCATGCCGATGTGGATGGATGGACCTCACATGCTTTGTTTGGAGTGGTTAAAGTGCCTTTGTCCTGTACGTACCCTACACCATGCCAAAGTACTTGCTAACTGGTTGT
>JAIZPF010000086.1:15517-42126 GCA_020509355.1 Blechomonas ayalai | reverse complement strand
GTTCTGTTCGATATCCCCGCTCAGGAGCAAGCGAAGTCGCTGGGTAGCACGGGTGTGTAGCACGTCTGCACGTGCAGGAGGAGCAGTCTTTGTCAACGTTCACCCCAGAGCGCCGGTGAATAGGTTTGCTCTTTCTCTGGTAGCCGCCAGCCTCAGTCCGTTAGGACCGGGAATATTGCTGGCATGGCTTCCCCCGCGACGGGGGGTACTGGACCCTGGCACCACGGTGAGGTGACCGGCATCACCAGGGAGCGCAAAGAGTGTACGGGGGTGTGTAGTGGTGGTGGTGGGAGGATATGGGCCACAATGGCCTACTGCTCAGGTATCAATGTAGCCAGGGAGACAGTGTCACAACGTGCGGCTATTTGGGGCGCCATGTTGTATATCTTCTTCCCATGAACACCTTTTTCTGTGCTTAGTGGTGGGCAAAGTAAAGGAGATGTTTTTTTTTAGAAGTGTGTACTCCCGCCCCCGCCACTACCTCTACGTGTCGTTACGTTCCTTTCGTCGTTTTCTTGACCAAGGACGAGGGTAACTGCGAGGCTTATGTTCAATACCATTAAGAGGGCACTATCAGGCCTCTGTTCGCCTGCCACCACCTGTGTGTATCATGTTTGCTTGCTTTTTCGCCGTCCCTTCTGTTTGCTAGACGGGCTGTGGCCTTATTTGCGACGGAGTTCACCCCTCTCTCTGCTTATACGCAGCTGCTGGGGGGAGGAGGGAGGCGCGTGCTGATGGAGTTGTTGCTACAACGCGAACGAGCAGAGAGGTTCTTTTTTTTTTGGGGGAGGGCGGCGCCCTCAACTGGAATGCTACTCGTAGCAGATGAGCTGGTGGTAACGGGAAAGCCAAAGAGAGATGGAGGGAAGAGGACGAATGAGATTTGAAAAGGAAAGTCTACCCCGCCCACAACTGCAGACTGGTGCAATGTAACAGCATCAATAGAAAAGTGAATGAATGACAGGGTGCATCAGCGGTTGGGTGACTCACACTGCAAAGACACCGTGCGCATGTAGTGTCCTTCGTTGAATTGGAAGGGGGGGGGCTCTCACAGGAACGTCCTCCCTCGTATTTACTGCATTTTCTGTTCCACTGGGTTATGTGTGTCTACGACTTCATTGACCATGCCTTTGCCCTCTTTTTTTCTCTCGATTTAGACACTTAAACTAATTTGGGAAGTACCGTTTGTAGCGGTGTGTGTGTGTGTGTGGGGTGGGTGCTGGCTGGGAGAGGCACCGGGACAGCTTCAAACTCCCAACCAACTGAAAAAAAGGAAACAAACGTACGAGGACGAGCAATGTTTCTTTGCACCGTCCGGCGGTGCGGAAAATGCTTCATTGCCACACCGTTTGATCATCAACCCATGCCCATTCCTCGTGTCCGGCGCATGAGTGCCATTCTCGATGAGCTCGTGCCAGTAAAGGAGATTCACCGGAAAGATGAGGTGAAGATCCTTCTGGAAAAGCTACCGCGAGTGTGCGATGAAGAGAAATCCAACCTTCTTCAAGCAAAGCGTGCCAGCCGGTATTATCGCACTCGTTACGGCCGTGGATGTGACGTGCAGATGAAGCAGGCTAGCACCATTGATAGGATGGACGATGCTGAGATCGTAGCGTGGACAAAGGGACGCGTGGTGGCGGTGCTGAATCCTTTAGATCCGTGATGGATATAACGATGACCCCCTCCAAATACGGAGCGGCGGTGAGAAGCAGGTCGACTGTACAGTATTTTAAGTTTCGCAGGAAGGTCATCTGGCACCCCTCACAGAAAAAGAGTAGATAGCAGACCTCGTGCCAACTGCCAGAATCAACGCGGAGCGACATTGTTGGTTGTAAGGGACTATGGTGAAAAGGGAGGGCGGCGGGACGCGATAAGGCTCTGGCGGCTTCCTTGTCATGCACTGCCGACACCCGCATCTCTTTTTTTTTTGTCGTGGCCGTCATCATCGATGCTGATGTTTCACGCAAAGTCCCTGTGATGACACGTCTAGCTTGCATCTTTCTCTGCTCTTTGTAAAAGGAACGAAAGGAAAAGAAGACGTGCCAGTAGGTGGCGGTACCTGATAGTGTGTGTGTGTGTGGGGCAGTTATCCGTACGGATTTCTTTGAGGGTGACCACACGAGAGGCTCCACTCCACCAATCCATGTTTCATGCTGGACTACACGGCGTACTACTCGCGGCCAAGATTTCTGTACTTCTTCACGCAGAGCGATCGAAGGATGAACAAATGAAGTTCCTTCGTGGTGCTATTCGCGGACATGAGGAACAGGTCCAGCTCAACCGCGCGAGGAGGGATACGACGAGCAGCACCTACGACCTCCATACCTGCGCCATCTTTCCCAGCTACAACCTTACGGTCCTCCCAGTAACCAGCGGCGTACACCGTGCTGATGTTCGCGAGGCACTGAAAAGCGAGGATGTCCTTCCGCAGGTACAACAGTCTTTCCTACGTCTCTGGGGGGAGACGGGTGAACGGAGATCGATTGTCTTCGGGTGCAAGAGCGTCCGCTACCTGCAGCGTATGCTAGGCACCGAGGGGGCCCATTCCTACCTCGTAGTGGATACCTCGCTTAAAGCACTAGCCAACGCAGCGGCGGTGTTGACCCCGCAGTTCGGACCACGTATACATTTTCTTCGATGCGAGTCGATGTTTACGTGCTTGGAAGTGGTTCCGCCGAGTTCTGTGGACGTCGTGGTGGTGCCCATGCCAACACCTTTCTGGTCAGGCGCGGGGAGCTACCGGCGGCTGGTGAACAACACGTTCCTTTGTGCGTGCCACCGTCTGCTGAAGGAGCGCACCACCCCAAGTGACGCTCGGGGGTTCATCACCTTTACTGACGCAGAGCCGTACGCCGAGTTCATTATGGAGGAGCTGGAGGCGTCCAGACTAGTGGTACCGTGGACGCGTAAGAACCCAGGGGAGACGTACAGCCAATGGTTACCCGTGCATGAGAAACAGGGGCCGAGGGAATTTGCTCAGCAGCGCTTTACAGAGGTAGTTGCGATCGCCGCCTCCAAGAGCGGCCCCCTGTCACCGCAAGCACTGCAGGTTATTACTTCATATGACTACAAGCGAACATACTACCGCCCACTACGAGGAGACGAACCGGAGATGAGCGAATAGCATAGCAATGGGAGTGAGTTTGCTTGAGTGTGTGTGTGTGTGTGCATGTTGTTTGCCTGTGCGGTAGATTCTTGAGAGGTGTTGACAACAACTAACGAGAAGGAGGGGATGTTTGGTGCCCCATTGCTTCTTGACGCCGGAGGAGTCTGGGGGGTACGGCGCGGTATGATGCGGAGCAGATCGTACCCCGTCTTCTCACTTCCTTCCCCCTCCCTGCCACTAATTGTCACATGGGGTTCACTTGCTGGCGTTGAACTGTTCGTTGCTGACGAAGAAAGACCTTTGCGGGGCGCTTTTGCGCGAGAAGGGCTGCTCACCGTTTTTTGGAACGGCCTAACATCCATCGCTTTTGAATGGATACTTGTAGTGGAGGCATGTACCGCAAAAACGTTTGTGCATTTATATTTAACGAGGAAGGGAGGTTTCTTGGCTGCGTCCGTGTCGGGGGCACTTCCTACCAGTGCGTTCAGGGTGGCATCGAAGACGGAGACCTCGATATTGTCCACGCCGGGCTGCGCGAGATTGAGGAAGAAATTGGCATCGCAGCAGAGCGGTTGACATTCGTGCAGGAGGTCTTACCACCCACGGGCGACCCGAAGGAGTTCCGCTACACACTGGGGCCTAGGGCAAACCTTCGCCGCTTTGGCTATGTTGGCCAAGAGCAGCGCGTTCTTCTCTTTTATATGCCATCCTCCGCGATTGCGGACGTCAATTTGGTACCTCCAAGGAAGATGGCGGCGGTGCAGGAGTTCTGCAAGGTGGAGTGGATGACCATGGAGGACCTGGTGGCCAAGTGCACACCGGAGAAGAAGCATATCTTTATTGCTGTGGAGAGGATGGCCGTGCCCATCGTACAGAAATTTTGCTCCCCCCCCTCCCCCTCCCTCCCGGAGGGACAGCCCATGCCGCCGCGGATGAAGGCAAGGGGTGCGACGTGCAACAGATGATACATATCCCTGCGAGGACAACTGTGACGGACTGCTGACTGCACAGTGGTGTTGCTGCAGCCTTTTTTTTTGTCTTGTTATTTGCTGTTGCCATGCTTCGTGTGCTCCGTCTTTATCCATGTTATACGTTTTCATGCCGCCTGCGTTGACTTCCTGGTGTTACACCGTCCACATGGCGAGGATGTGGAACACAGCACTGGTGTGTGTGTGTACGGGCATGCGGTTAATATTAGTGTTTCTCATGCTGAAAACCTTGGAGGTGGAAACCGATGTACTCATATACATGCCACGGTGGATCGGCTTGCGTGTGTGTGGGGAGGGGGAGGGCTGTGCTGACCTCCATCAACGCTGCGCTTGCAGATGTGGTTCTGACGACCTCTGGCTACACGTCCACCGATACAGTTGTGTATGGTTCCGTGCATTTCCCTAACGACAAAATGACCGTGCACCTTTTCTCCTTCCTGCAACAGTACATCTTTCATAGACCGTAGCCGGAGGGGCGCACTCTCTGGTGACTCTTCACTGCCAAATTCTGAACCACATGATCCAGTTCCGACGCGTGGGCGGTAACGCTTCTTCGGACAGCAGCCGCCGCATCGACGCCTCTGCCGATGTGATTGCACGCATCCATGGGCAGCGTGCAGCACTGGCGGCTGAGAAGCAGTACATGACTGCGGAGGCTGCCTTGCTTGAGACGATGGACGAGAACAAGGAGGCGAGGACTGTAGGGCGGTCCCGTAGTGCTGCCCCGATACTTGCTCCAGAACTCGTGCGGGCGCCGTCAGACACGGTGCTGGGTTCGGAGAAGGCGCAGTTGTTGGAGCGAATCGCGGCCCTCGAGCGGCAAAATATCACTCTCCATGAAAAGCTGGTGCGCGCGGAAGGGGAGGTTGGCCGTTATGAGGAAGAGCTTCGCACGGTAGTTGCATGCGGGCAGGCGGTGGCGCGCTCTCGGGACGATGAGCTGCGGCAGCTGCGAGCATCCATGGAGCGCCAGGTGCAGCGGAAACAGGATGTGGTGGAGAGCCAGGCCTATATCATCGCCCAACTACGCTCGGGGGTGGGTAAGGCGATGGACACACAGGTGGATGGCAAGGGTGAGGCCGGAAAGGCCGTCGTTGTGGGTCAGGGAGGTTGCCCCAGTCGCGGTCCTCCGGCACACAGCTCTGCGAGTGTGCGTGAGCGGAGCATGGCTTTGTGCACCGCCTTCTTGCGTTCCCTGGCGGTGGTGCACACCGCCGCGGAGGCGACCGTGCGGGCGGCAGAAAGTCAGAATGAAGAGCTGGGGCACCAGTGGATGGGCCGCTTGTTACTGCTTCAGTCTCGTGTAGAAGCCGTGGCGCACGCTGACTCGCAGGTGATTGACTACCTTCACCATGCACTGACGGAGGAAGCCATTGAGTCTCGGCGGGTGAAGGCCCAGCTGGACCAGGCGCAGGGCTCACTCAGTGAGTTAGAAGCCGAACGGGCCCGCGTGTTGACAAATGCGAACTCCATGGAGGTGACATTGCGCGGGCTGCAGAAAGAGGTGGAGACGCATCGCACAAATGCGCAGATTGCCCACCGTCAGCAGGAGAGGTGTGAGGCCGAGGTGGATCAGCTGCAGCAGACCATAGCGCAGCTTCAAGAGGCTCTACGCCAAGAGAAGTCCCAACGCGCGATCGAGCGAGCCGAACATGAACGGTTGAAAACGCATTTAGTGGGCCGGCTAGATACTGCCGAAAGGGATGGGCGAATAGCAGCGGATGAGCGGGACGCGCTGGCTGGCATGTTGCGCCGCCGTGCGGAGCAACATCAAGAGTACCAGGAATCTCTCCGACAAGCGCGGAGTGCCGCTCTGCACTCCGTTTGGCAAGATGTGGAGCTGTTTACGGATGCTGTTGCCGCAGCACTGGCGAGGCTGAAAGAGGGAAAGGATGAACGTGGGCCTGCCTCTCTGAGGGGGTCGTCCCACAACCCTTCCTCGGAGGGCATTTCGAGCTCCAACCCAGATCAACCCCCTTTGTTTCGGTCGGACGTAGTGCGGGAGGAGAGTCATGGACGTGCTCTGGGGGAGGTGGTGGGCGGGTTAGCGCATCAGCGGTAAAGTGCTGTACCTGTCGGCCCTGGTTTTATAGATGCGATTACTTGTACTATTCGATAGCCGTCCTGACTATCCCATATGGGCGTCCCTACCTCTTCACTCGACGTCTCACAGCTTGCAAGCCAGAGCACGAAGAACAGGAGTGAGAGGCGGGTGGAGAGGTGGGGCCACCCAATATTCCTCCGACAACTGAATTGCTGCTGCTGGTTACGAAGAATGGCATGCCTTTCTCACCTCCCTCCCCCATTCTTTAAAACAACAACATATCACACCTTTGTTTGCATGTTCGTTGCCCGGTGACATGCGTCTCAAGAAGGCCTTCTTCTGTTCGAGAGGCTACCCACGTGGCATTGCCCCGACTTTGCGCTCTTCCCATCAGCGCACCGCGTCACGAGTCCAATGGTCAACATTCGGTACGCCAATCAGCAGCGAGAGGCGCAGTCGCGCCTTCGGCGCCTTCAAGCGGCTCGACAAGCTGCTGCCAATCTCAGCGTTGAGCAAGCCAGGCTTTACAGCAGTTTGAAGAGGGAGCAAGGCGATAGGGTACGCGCGGACCTACAGCAGCAATGGGCGCAGCGGGTTGAGCGGTCTGCCGCCGCATTGGAGGTAATTGTCCAACACAACGTCGCCCAGCAGGGGACGGGGATGCGACAAGCAGCTGCGTACACCACCGACCTGCATCACGAAGCTTCTGTGGAGGCCACCGCGTGGCGGGCAGAGCACCAGCTGGAGGGTGCGCGTCATGTACTGGCCATCGCGTTCGCGGGTGCTGAGCAGCGTCAGCGAGATGCACCCGCACGTGCAGTCCGGCAACGAAAGCAAAAAGTGGAAGACATGGAGAAGGCGCGCAGCGCACGTGTGCTTGCGGCACCCCGTGTAGGAACGGAGCCTGTCCTTTCGTGCATCGGTGCTCCGGACACTGCCCACGATGCGCTTCGCGGGGCACTGCCGCTGACGTCCCTCTCTCTCAACATTCCGTTGTCAGCGAAGTCGGAGTTACGAAAAGCAGAAGCAGCATCGAGAGTTGTTCTCGCAAAGCCGTGCGGTGAGAACGAGCAGCCACCGGCAACAGCGACGGAGGCTGCCTATGAGTATCGGCGCGAGCGTGAAGCGATACACTCTGCCCGGCAGGCGCAGGTTGAGCTAGACCAGCAAAAAGCGGCTCGGCGAGCGGCTGAGGAGGTGCGACGGCAGCAGGCGAATCGCAAACGGCTGCAGGAAGAGGAGGAGCAGGAGCGTCAGCGCATCCATCGAGCTCTCGAACTATGTGCCCACCCCTGTGCCGACGAAGAGGAGGGGGAGCAGCCTGGTGTCCCCCCAGTGCCCACCCAGCCCCCAACGGCAACGACGCACCAGCAGGTCCGCAGGACGCTACAAGCAGCAGAGGAGGTGTTTGAGAAAATCTTTGTCGACAGCCCAGCAGTATGCGTTCCGCAGGCACCACCGTCGTTGGTGCGCGCTTCGCCCAGCGTGTCAGCGTTTCTATTCCGAAAGGTAGATGCGAACAGCTTACTGCCCGGTGATGAAGGTACGGCTCTGCCACTGCTGTCGCGACCGTTGGCTACGGAACCGCTTGGGACTGCTCCCTGCCGAAGGGAAAAGGCTTTCCTTTCCGCACAGTTAGAGGATGATGTGGCGGAGGTGGAAGTGGTAGAGGTAACAGTTGAGCCGGCAGCGGCGTCGCAAGCAGGTGCTGAGTCACCCTCTATGCCGGTCGGGCAGTCGAGCACGGCGACCCCTCCTGATGCCCAACAAAACTTGTTGCGCCGACTGGACGACCTTCAGCAAAGGCTTCATGACGCTTCTACCCAACCGGGGCCAGCGGGGGACACCCCACCAACCGTGCCGGTGCTGGCGGACATTTCCCGGATTTCTGCTACAAGCGTTAGCCTTAGCTCGTCGTCCGCTACCTCAGGGAAGTCGTCTCCGCAGAGAATGGCATTTCATCACCGGAGCACCTCCACATTGAAGTCCGCCAGCTCACCTTCCTCTCAGAGCAGCAGCAGTTCGACCTCCGCAAGGGAGGTTAGCCGGCAAAGCTCGACTGACGGCACAAGTGAACCAGGTAGCGAACTAGACACGACATGCTCGAGCGCGGCCTCCCGGGTTTACCCAACTATGACAGCCGGGCAGCTGAGGGTAGCTCTCATTCGCTTGCGCACTCGTATGCGCATGGCGCAGCGGTAACGTGTGGATACGTGCCCTCCTTGTGCGCTGGCCTTTCAGCTTGCCATGCCATCGTCAACAGGACTTTTCAGTGAACACACATTCTGTGTGACGCCAGGTACGACGTGGCTGCGTGCGCTTCTGGATAGATGGTAGAGGAGGGAAAGCACTAAACAGGGTTAAAGTATTTACTTCCCGGGGCCCATTAGTGGTTCTGAGGATGCCAACTTCTCCTGTACGAGCTCCTCTGTTATTATTATTATTATGCATTTAGATGGTCGGTGGCGTGCGATTGCGCCACGCAAGCGAGGAGAGCGCGTCAACAGGGGTGCGATAGACACAAAGATACATTTGCCCTTTCTTTTTTTTATTGTGTTCATGTGTGAAGAGGTTCTGTAGAACCTGGTATAGATCGGACGCCTACGGGCTTAGACTATAAGTGCTTCGTACACCGGGGCTTCATTTTTCCCTTTTAGATGCAACATCATGTGGATATGCGCCCCGTGTGCTTATGGTGGTACCATGAGCGTGTGCGAGAGGGGAGAGGGTAAAGATAAAGAGAGAGAGAGGGAGCTACAGGCCTACGCCTGTGAGGGACGGACATCGGACTGTTGTCTGTCACCGCATACCTTTGTCAGGGGCGTTGTCACCTGTGCAGTTGTACGCTGGAGCGAGCGCCGGTAGTCGCCCTCTGACTCCGCCGCGTTGCCGTGTATTCGTGGGACTTTCCTTGCTTTCCTTTGGGTTGGTGTTGCTGTGGAACAGTGCATTGCTGGAGAAGCCCTTTGATTTCTCCCTCTCTCAGTGTCGACGTCTCAGGTACTACTATCTCACTTCTACATCGGAGGAAAACGAAATTAGTAGTACGCTTCTGCCCAACGGTACAGAAGTTGTCCCCCTGCTTGAGCTGCGTTTCAGCAGGCAAAGGTGGGCACCTAGCCCTTCAACTATCACCATCACATTAACGCAGGCAGTATCCGACGTGGAGGGAGTGTTTGAAGAAAATAAATCGAACAACCATAATGAAGGCCCACCGAACGACTACGATGGTGCGCTCGAGGAGATTTATTTGGAAGGCGGTCGCACCGAGCATGTGTGGTTATCGTTCGTATCACGGAACCACCCTTTTGTTGGACAAGATGGTTGCGTACAAACTGGCGGATATTGGTGAGGGCATTCATGAAGTGCAAGTTCTGAACGTTTTCGTTAAGCCTGGCGACACCATCATGGAGTTTGACAAAATATGCGAGGTGCAGAGCGACAAGGCGACGGTGGACATCACTTCGCGGTATAACGGCACCATCAGCAACGTGCACATCCAGAAGGGCATGCTCGCCCTTGTCGGTGAGACGATGGTGGACATCCAAGTTTCGCCTGATACAGACGACGTGGCGGCGATGGAAACGCCGCCAACTACCACCCCCCCTTCCACACCCGCTGCAGTGCCTAATCCTACCTCGGTGACGGGACATGTTCCTCAAGGGAAGGTGCTGTGCACCCCGGCGACGCGTTATCTTGCCAGGGAGAAGGGCATTGACCTTTCACTCGTATCAGCCACGGGGAAAGGCGGTCGCATCACAAAGGACGATCTTGTAAAGCACCTTGAGGATGGCAGTCGTTCGGCAGCGTCGGCAGTCCCGCCCCCCAACCGTGCTTCAACTCCAATCGCTTCCTCCCCGCTGCCACAGGGCGGCAAGCAGTTCTGCGACATCGTTACCGAAACGGGGGACGAGGTGGTGCCTATTTCCGGTGTGCGGCGGGGCATGGTCAAGACGATGACACAGGCTGCCACCATTCAGACTTTTAGCTTTTGTGAGGAGTGCGAGGTGACGAAACTCATCGCGCTACGGAAGGCCCTTATCCCCGCCATCGCACGCCACGCACCTGACCTCAAGCTCTCCTTTATGCCTTTCTTTTTAAAGGCGGCGTCTCTTGCGCTACGGAGCTTCCCTGACATCAATGCCTACTGCCCCCACGATTGCTCCGTGCTGGTCCGCAAGCATTCGCACAACATCGGCTTCGCGATGGACACGCCCAACGGCCTCATTGTCCCGGTGGTGAAGAATGTACAGCACATGAGCGTCCTAGACCTGACGAAGGCGATGCATGCCCTGATAGAGCGCGGCCGGTGTAACCGACTGACTATGGAGGACATGACCGGTGGCACCTTCACCCTAAGCAACATCGGCGCCATTGGTGCAACATCGGCGAAACCAGTGATCCTGCCACCCCAAGTGGCGATTTGTGCTATTGGCCGCCTGCAGAGACTCCCTCGGTTTGATGCAGAAGGAAGCGTCGTGCCGGCTAATATTCTTACCATGTCTTTCTCCGCTGACCACCGTGTCATTGATGGCGCGACGATGGTGCGCTTCTGCAACGCGTTCAAGCAGTTTGTGGAAAACCCTGAGGAGATGCTCCTTGATTTGCATTAACGTGGGTGGGGGGAGAGGTGGTTTGCTGGACGTCGGGCAGGGTAATGTATTGCGGAGGGCAGTTGCTGGGCACATGAGCGCGCCACCTTTTTTTTTTTCCTGTCATTTCATACCTCCTGGGAGCTGTGGATATCATTTTAGTGTATGGACTAGTGTTGTTGCGCTCGTAAGGTCGCTCACAGCTTCTTTTGGCCTCTCGCGTATATTGCTCCTGATCAATCCAGAATGAAGAAAACATCTATCCTAATGCCAATTTTGGTCACCAGTAGTCGATGCTGCAATGACGCCGGGCCGTACTGTAAAGGGGTGGGGTTACGCATAGCAGAGGCTGATGTCGTAAAGGGGTAGGAGAGGGGGGGCTAGCGGTGGTGCGCGTCTGCGAATGGAACAGGTAAGCACACAAATTGGTGCCAACACGCACCGTTACATATTTACATACATATATGTACTGATATGCGTCATACTTTGCACGCTTCAGGTGTAAGTGAATGTGCACTCGAGCACCTCGATGAGGCGAGGGGCTGCTCTTGTCGCGACGAGCACCACCGTCTGCATTCCATTTCCCCTGGTTGATTTGCCGAGGGTGTTGTATGGCTTGCTGTTCACGCGTAACTGCTTGCCGCGAAAGGGTGACGTGGTTGCACAAGGTTCGGTCAGTGAGGGGGGGTCCTGGTGGGCGCCACATCGTTAAACATACGCTTGTCGTGCCTTTTCCCCATTAAGATAGGAAAAAAACACAAGGAAGAAGAAGGACACGCTCTTCGCCGTTCAGCCATGAGTGAAGGCGACGCTCTCTTTGTGATTGACAATACCGTAGATGAGATACCTGCCGACGTGGCCGTCCAAGAGGAAACCCGTGACCCGGGCTGTGATGTGGAAGGACTTATTCCTCTTTGCGTACAACACGCCAAGGGCCCACAGCTGAGTGCTGCGACCTATGGCTATGATATTGCTCAGATGGAGAAGCGACCGTGGGCCGAGCCGGCTGCCAAGCTCAGCGATTACTTCAACTACGGCTTTAATGAGAAGAGTTGGCGGCTCTACTGCGCCATGCAGGCGCAAGGGGACGCTTCATTGCTTGCCAGCGCGAATGAGATGCTGCGCAAGCTGGAGAAGGCCGCCGCTGCGGACAGGCAGGCACACGCTGATGATGGACGAGGCGACGAGCCCCACGATGTGCTACATCCGCCGCCACCGCAGGCCCCTGCATCACAGCAGCAGCCTTACGGTGAGCCGCTGGGCTACAATAACTTTGCTGGCCGCGGTGGGTTCCGTGGCCCATATGTTCCCCCCGCAGGTGGGGGCCATGGAAGTTACAAGACAAAACTGTGCCAAAGGTACTCCGAGGGCCGGTGCTTGCGAGGAAACGAATGCAACTACGCCCACGGTATCAGCGATCTTCGTCGTGCGCCTGCCGAGCCCACCCCGCCGATGGGACACAGCGCCGCACTGCACCAACCTCCTCCTAACACCGGCTACCTTCAGCCGGGCCAGCAGCAGTACCCGATGCTTCCTTTCAATAGCGGCCCGATGATGGCCCCGGCGGGGGAGGGAGAGGGTGACATGGATGAGGGTGGCAGGGGATTCCGTGTTCCTCCTAAGCGGGCTCGTCCCAATGATGGACACGAGGGCATCTATGAACCGCAGTACTAAGGAACTCACCTGAGTGTCGGACCTAGTGTGCATGTGTGGGATGTACTAGCACCGGTAAGCACAGGCGGGGAGGTTCCATTTTTTCTTTGCGGTGGCTCAAGAAAGTAAGGCGGTGTGCGGGAGGGGAGGGGGGAATGACCGTCTGTGCACGCGATGGGTGTATGTGTGCCTGTTATGAAGTTGGGCACGGCGGTACGGGGCCAGTTTTAGTTTTTTTCTTTTTTTTTTCTTGGTGAGCCATCTTGGGATGACTCGAGCCCCTACTCGCCTGTTTGTGGGGACCACTCGGCCGATGGGTGATATTTGACTTAAAGGGCGATGCTCTTTAGCGGCGTCTCAGCGATATTGCCTCTGCCACTCTGGTCATTGACGGCTCTCTTCCAATTCCGTAGGATCTGGTTTGACTAGGTCGTACACAGTCACATCTTTTCACCGTGGGCGGCAGTGTTATATCCCCATTCTCCTTCTAACCACCAACACACACACATTGGCTAGAAGGAGCTTGCAAACAACCATTCGCACACTGGCGCCTGTAACGCCAAGTTTCATTGCATTGCCACTACATTCACTCTACAGGCGCCATGAGTTCGTCCCTTGGCAAGTCGCTTGAGCGCTCCAAGCGGCTCCGGCAGCGCAACAGTCGTCGGAACTACCGTGATATTGTCGAGGCGGACCGCGAGGTTGTGATTAGCATGGAGCAGCAAGCGCGTGAGGAGCCCACCAATACCCTCAAGTCCATTTGGGAAACTAATGCGCTCGAGAACTTCTTGTCCATCGCAGATGCTCGTGAGGACGGTTACTTTGCTGATCGGAATGTCCGCGTCGTTATCTCAGGCAATGTACACGTGGTGCACGACAACAAGGTTGTTCCACAGTCGGATGACAAGAAGGACTGGCTGAAGTTGAGTGAAATGCTGACCGTACCTCGGCGACCGACATGGGACTACAAGATGAGCGCGGAGGAGGTCCAGGCGGGCGAGCAACGGGCTTTCCTGAACTGGCGCCGCACACTGGCGCACCTAGAGGAGGAGCATAAGGTGGTAATGACTCCCTACGAGAAGAACCTTGAAGTGTGGCGGCAGCTGTGGCGCGTGGTGGAGCGTGCTGACATCGTGGTGGTGATAGTGGACGCGCGGAACCCTCTTCTGTTCCGTAGCAAAGACTTCGAGTACTACGTACACAGCACGAAGAACTGCGCTGGAAAACCCAAGACGCTTCTGTTGCTTCTTAACAAGGCCGACCTGCTGACGGAGGCACAGCGCAAGACATGGGCCGAGTACTTTCAGTCTCAGGGCGACAGCTTTGTGTTCTTTTCCGCCAAGCCGCTCGAGGAAGCTCACACGAATAACCCCGACGAAGTGCTCGATGAGGAAGACGAGGAAGACGAAGATGGGGAGATGGATCGGCCAGCTCATCTCAATAACGAAGAGACGGGCGTGCTTAGTAAGATTACACACCACCGGAAAGAAAAGGTACGTCACAAGAAAAAGTCGCTGCGTGCGCCGATCGAGGTGGCCAATCCGTACGAGCTTGCAGAGAAGCGGAGGGCCCTTAAGGCGCAGGCGCTTCAGCCCAAGCCCAAGGAGGTAAAACCGATGACGGAGGATGAGAGGGCGCGTGACAAGCGCATCGCAGCGCAGAAAGTGATCGAACCCTGGAGCGTGCTGGACCCCATCCAGCTACTGGATCGCTTTGCTCTTTTCCGCCAGGAGGCGGGTATGACGGATGACAATGTCCCGCTGATGGTGGGCCTTGTCGGATATCCAAATGTGGGTAAGTCCTCCACGATCAACGCCATTATCGGGGCGAAGAAGGTTGTGGTGAGTGCAACACCTGGGAAAACAAAGCACTTCCAGACACTGGCTATCCCCAACGAGCGCCGTGTTGCGCTCTGTGACTGCCCTGGCCTCGTCTTCCCGTCGTTTGCCTCGACAAAGGAACATATGGTGTGTGATGGCATTCTGCCTGTGGATACGGTCACTGATGCACTGCAGGCAACCGCAATAGTCTGCCGTCGTGTGCCACGTGAAGTGCTGGAGCGCAAACTGCATATCAGCTTGCTAGAGGAGGATGATGTGGATGAGAGCCACTCGCTGGCGGAGCGGTTGCTGAACGCGTTTGCTCGCCGGCGAGGGTACATGGCGTCACATGAGCGACCCAACCGTGCCCGTGCAGGAAAGGAACTGTTGAAACTCTTCGTAGACGGCGCGCTGGTTTACGTTGAACCCCCACCGAACTACCACCCCTCCGCGGAGGCGCTCTCCCTGGCGAACATTTTGCAACGGATTGCTGGGTCGGGAACGGAGTCTCATCCAGTCTCACATGCAGGAAGTTACGATGACGGATATGAGGACTTGAACAGTGAGGAGGAGCAGGCGTGGGCCGAGTTGGAGGCGGCCGATGAGCTACGTGCGCTCAGTGACTTGGGGGATTGTTATTCAGTCGATATGGAGGACGCCCTAGTCCCTCCGATGTTTTACGCTCGGCCGCATGGCATGCGGACGTCTGTGACACGACAGGAGCACTTCAACCTTGAGGCCAACGTGGAGCGCATGGCTGATGTGAAGACGAAGCGTCAGCGGAAGAAGAAAACGAACCATCAAATCGAGCCCGATATGTACACCTTTATTAATCGTGAGGGCGAGGTAGAGCTACGTCTTGACGATGATGATGGGGTGATCGAGCTGACACCTGCACAGGGAGGACCAGCTCTACCCTGCAGGCCTAAGACGAAGAGTAAGCGCCAGCAACGGCGGGAGCTTAAAAGGATGGGCGCTGGCCCGAAAAATCCCACCGCTCAGCGTATGGGCATTCAGGGGTACGTGGCATAAGACGGAGAAGTCAGAGTCAAGCAGAGACCCATGAATTGACGGTAAGCCTGTGTCATGAGGCCATGAGGTGCCACAACGGCACCGCAGCTCCACTGCTCCGTGCCGTTGTCACCACCATCCACGATGGCATGTCCTTCACGCTTTTTTTTATTTCTGTGATGCTCTAACACACACTCACACATAAAAATATATATATATCCTTTGTTGCTACGTTTAACATCGGGGACGAAGCGAATAACTTGAGCAGTGGAGAGGGAGAGGTGGAGGTGACATGCTGCCTCTATGTGATGTGGCATTAAAGGGAGCTGTGGGCGTTGGGAGGAGAAAGAATGATGCTGGCTTATGTAGCGTGCGCTGGGCTGGCCGTTACGGGCGGCTTTTATGACCTGCTGCTCCCATCAGTTGGCGGCATGGTTGGACGTGCATGAATCTTGAGCTGCTCTTCTCCACCATTCTTCGCTATCCCTGAGGCAAGGAATGAGAGGGCGAGAATAAAGCGAAAAGTCTACAGCAGAGCCGTTTTTCACAATCGTCGTATACACATTTACTCCCTACAGTTTTGACGTCTTGCACCTCCCTCCCGGGCACATCGGTGTCTTTCTCTTATTGCTCTTCTGCAGGTACACCGAAGGTAAGGCAATGACGCAGCAAGGCATTAGGAGGGTGACCTTCTTTTTTGGTGTGGCAGCATCGGTCATTTCTCTGGTTACGGTACTGTACATTCGCGAGTACACAGATAATGCCGTCGCTTACTCGTATCAGAAGGAGATGATAATGCGAATGGCATACATAGGGGATATGTTGTTGTGGCTGCCTTCTATAAGTGTTATCACTGCGCAGTTGTACTCTAGTCTGGATGAACAGATACCCTTTACAATGTCGTTCATTCCCGAGGCTTTCACGCCCCTTCGTGGGTTCAGCATAACAGCTGCCCCCCCCTATAGGGCTGAACGGTATATCAAGCATTTAAACGGGGTTGTCTCACTCGAAGAAGTACTCCTCGTCCCGATACAGCCCCACTGTGCGGACCAGGTGACGATCATCGGTGTTAGCTACATTTTTATCATGATGAGCGCCATTGCCCTCCTGAGCCAAGCTGGTAACCTCCTGGTATGCTGGCGGCCGTCCTTGCGAACACTGGGCTGCGCTGTGGAGGTGCTGGCGATCTTGTCGCCGCTAATGATTGGTGCGGGGATGGTAGTGACATTGGCCACCGTGTCAACTCAGTGTAGGATGCAAATGGAAAAGGTCGATTTCACTCGCTCCGTCTCCCTCTTTGGTGTCTTCTACTCTGTGCTGAGCGATTTTTACACCTCGGCGTTCCCTTTTCAGCTCTTGTCTGACACCCTCGCGGAGGTGAACAATGGCTTTACGGTGAACTCTCCCTACTCTGTGCATCTTGTCAGCTCTGTGGAGCAGGAAGTGCATCCACCCATTTTCGATAAAGTCGTGAGTGACTTTGCATTATCCAATCAGGCGGCAGGAAAGGGCACGACAAAGGATGTCCCGGGAACGGACGGTGTTATTAGCTCCTACAACTTAAATCAGCTGGAGCGTCTGTTGGTCATCTGGACCACATTGTCGAAACCCAATATCTTTACCTTGCCCGCCTTCCAGATTGCTTTCCTCATGTTCTGCATACCCACCGCTCTCATTGCCCTTGTTGCGCTGGTCCTATTTCCGTATTCTGCTCTGGGCGCGCTCAGTGATGGTCAGGAGTGGCGGAGCCCATGGGCGTGGCGGCAGTCGATGCGCTGGCCGATGTGGAAGTTGATGCAGTGTCTTCTGCTCATCGCCTTCACCGTCGGCGTGGGTTCCTACTTTTTGCTCATCGTTAACAACTTACTTGATGCGTCCACCGTTTTCTCTGTACGCTTTTCCAATGTGGCGGAGGAGGCATCGCAGTTTATTGATTTCGGCCTCGCTCTACTGAGTAACGAGGTGTCGCTCATGACGGGGAAGACGTGGGAATTATCCTTCCTCCAATATGTGGAGGACCTTTCCCCAAGCGCCAAAACTGTGGTGGAGCGTCTTTATCAAACGTTGTACGCCACGCTGGATACCTCCACTTACACGGATAGTAGCACGTCGGATGCGTTGTCGTTGCTCCCCGAAACAGGGTTGCCCCTGCTCAGCACCGACGCCTACTTGCTGGGGTTTCTCAAAGATCATACCGATGCGGGCAGCAACCTGCAGCTCCTGTATGGGCTTGTGTCGCTTTGGGACGTCAAGATGTTCATGTCCATGTTTAGCAGTGATACGGAAGTGCTGCTGAACGGTGACCCCGAGTTGGAGGCAATGATCATCGATCATGCCAAGCAGATCGATGCCGAGACTGGTGAAACAGCGGCTAGTGTGGGCATCAGGCGCGTCTTCGGTCCGATACAGCAATTCGCCAACATCGCGGTGGATTTCCATCAGCAAAGGTCGACACAGAAGGACGTGGAGGCGGTTCTTTCCTCAGATGATGGCAAAGATGTGTCTGCCTTGTTGAGGAGTACCATCGATTCCGCTCTGGGGGTCATTGAGAGCAGTAGGTATCTCAGCACACCGTATCGATGGCCGCCCTCCATTACATTGCTCTTTCTCATTGTGACGTGTGTCATGATGGGATTGGTGATGATGCTGGACGTCCTACAGACCACATGTGTTTTTGCACGCGTTACCGCCTTGCACAAGGAGCAGCCTTCCGTACGGAATGTGCCTAGCAACGACTACACCGCGCCTGCACATACACTGAACGTGAATCGCGCTCTTGTCGCACAAGGTGCACGGCGGGCGATGGTGACGATTTTTCTGCTTACGGCGCTGTGTGTGGGTGTGGTTACCATCACCTACACTCATGCCATCGCGAAGCAGGACAGTTATCTAGCGCTCCTGGAGAGTGATCAACAGCAGATGTTCTCCTTCATACAGTACAGTAGAATTGCCAGCCTGGTCTACTTGTCTACTTATGAATGGCTGAATGCGCGACTGTCGATGACCAGAGATGCCCTGGCTGAAGCAGTAGACTCTACATACAAGTGGGCCGAGTACGGACGTGTGCAATGGGCGGACGGTCTGCCTACAGGGGTGGACGATGGCATGGGGGGGACAGATGCGATCCGCCGCGATTTGCGTGCAATCTCGAACGTAGTAGTTTCCATGACCACCGACGACGCCCACTCCGTCCACAGTGACTTCACCAAGGTGCTCAGTGAAGTTGTAACGACCTTAGCTCCCGAAGTGCTTATAGCGTGCGCCACTCCCAAAGCGTTTTCTTTGATTGCTACCGCCTTCAATTCGTACATGGTGTCCCTTCTATACAACAAGGACAAGGAATTCTTCGAAGGGCATTACAAGGAGATTTCCGATCTGTTGTCGGCTGCACCATCATGCCCGCCGGAGGACGTCGTGAAGAAGATGCGGGTAGCTGAAGAGCTTCGCCGTCGTGCGGCCTCTTATATCCCGCGACAAGAAATGGCGTCCCGCGTGGCGGAGAGCTCGGTGATCGGAACGGATAACGCGCTGGGTGCCATGAGGGGGTCCATCAACGCGAAGGAAGATATCTCGACGGAGCCTTTTTTGTTTTGGATCCCCATCTACGGGGCGTGGGTTGCCACACTGCTGATGTACTTGTTGTATCGCCATACTAATGGGCTGCACAACGCGATCTATTTCTCCTGACTGGCAATTCGACATGGAGAGCAGAGGGGATGGTGGGTGGTGGTGGGGGCGCCCTTTGCTGTTCGACTTTTCTTGCCCAATAAGAGATAACCATGGTTGATAGCTGTATGGCTGCGCTTGATGGAGACTGCTATGCTCAGAAGGGAGCATATAGAATAGATTGGGGTGGGTCTAAGCGTGCTTGCATGCACGGCACACACTAGGAGGTATCAATACAGAGGCGGTGAAGCTGTGCACAGTGGAGGAGGATATGGGCGTATATAGGGGAGGAGGAGGAGGGGTGGCGGTGATCTTGGCGTAGCTGAGCGAGTGTGGCCCCATCCAAATGTAGTCTACCATACGCGGATCGCCCCCTACCCATCACCCACCGCTGATTTACCTGTCTGTTATCACGGAGCTTTGCAACGCCGCAGCGGCTGGGAATATACAGGAGCCCTCCTGCCCTACGTGATGCCATGCATACGCATATCACGGCATGATGTCACGTAACGGTCACTTTTGTTTTTCTTGTGACCCTCGCACAAGAGATGGACCTGAGGCCCCTCCCCCCTCTCATACCCCTCTTGCCGACGGGAGGCGCGTGTCGGTTCTTTGAGCGGGCAGTCATTCAGCACAGGTAGACGATTTCTGGTCCATGCGTGCGGCACTATCAGGTTCACGATGCCATAGTCTCTAGGTGGGGACGCGCATGTGGGAGAGTGTGGGTGGGCCCTTAGCGGGGCCAGAATAACTGCTGTGTGTGAGAGTGTACCAAGCGGGCGGGATAGTACTTCCAGAAGAGCTGTCCCTCTCCACCAGATGGGCGCCCCTGTGCGGTCTAGCGTGTTGCTGTACCCAGACACACTGCTGGTGGAGTCTAAAGGGGGGGGGCGCCCTTCTCCTAAGACCATCGCGTGCCTCAACCCTCCCCTGTTCACTGTGCGGTTGTTTTTCCTGTGTGATTTTTCTTCTTCGCTTGTATGCTTGAGCTGCCCGTCCTCATCCCCAGCAGGCCCTTGGGATTACACCCTCGCTTTTGTCGTGACCTGAGTCCAACCCTTTTTGTACGGACAGTGCTCTTGTTGCCTTTTTTTAAATGTCGACGTACTCGCCTGTGAAAGCGGGGACGATGGAGAGCAGCTGGGGATATGCCTTGTGGGGTTCTCCACTCCACACCACTGCTTCTCCCGCCTTTACGAGCGATGTAGCTCGACCGCAAGCCGTTCCGTGCTGCGCTGGAATACATACTTTTGCCTGGCTGGGGCTGTGGTATGGCGTGTGGTGGTCGGTACGAGCCGCTTTTTAGGTAATGAACTCCCTTTTCACCAATCATGTAAATGAAGTTTGTAATGCTGAGATCGATGTTTTCTTCTTCTTTTCCCTTTCTCCTTCCCTTCGGGAGGGACTATCGGTGCAAATGTGTGAGTGATCGTTTGTTGGCGGGCCATTTATTTATACCCTAACCCCCGAGAGGCGAAGAACGGGGGGCTTGTCAGGTCCACGATCCCCCTGTGAGAGAGGAAAAGAATCAGCACTGGCACCGTAGCTGAGGGACACGAGCGGTGAAGCCAACAGAAGATTTGGGCCAAAAAAAATACTGCTTATGGAAATGGTATCCTTTTTTCTTCTTTGTGGCGATAGTGAACTGGGGTCATTGAAAGGGGTGCTGGTTGTGCGAGCCAGCAGCTCTGCAACTGAGCAGTCGAGGAAGGGAGGAGAAGGGGGATGCATGTTGTGGCACATATTTACGTTGCTTTATTGTCATGTTGCTCACCTGCCTACTACTTTTTCTCTTGCCCTTGACACCACATACACCCACATATCTTTAGCGACGGATGAACAGGCCGTGCTCGCTATCTTCTTCGTACCATAGCTTTCGTCCTTACCTTCCCTCCCGCCAGAGAATAGGTGGACGAGGCAGCAGACGACGGAGGGAGGCTGGGGGAAACGTCGCTCCGGAGTGATCGAGAAACCCCCTGTTCTGTGGGTCGCTCAAGGTGAGCAGTATTCTTAAAAGAGAGCTAAACACATCTCGCATACGCTCTTGACATTTTTAATCTGGAGCGGAAAAAATTTCTCATAAGAGGCACTACAATAAACTGATAATGCTGCGCAAGCCGTTGAGGTGCCCCATTCAATCCCTGGAGGGTCGCGGGCAGCCATTCCTGCACAGACTAACCAGACGCCGACGTTGGTGTGCCTTGCGGAATGCTCTCAACACTGTGGTATCTACTACATCGAACCCCGCCGATACTGTGTGCTCCAGCACATGCCATAGTATGTGCAGGGATTCACACATCAGATCTACTGCTTCATCCAGCCCCTCGAATGATTTTGACACCTTCTTGCAGGCGGAATGCAGTGATACGTTGTTTGGCTGCACCAGCGAGTGTAGAGTGCCTCTGCCACACTTCACCCAGCGTGACGTCGTAGAGAGGTGCAAGGGTAGCACGCGAGGCGGTGGCCTCCACACCGGCGGGGATGTTCCTCAAGATCCCTCCTGCAACGTGCTCAACCACTACAACAGTGCGGTGTGGATCCCTGTTTTGGCTGCACTGCACGCTCGCGGCGCTATTGGGCCGGGGGATGGCGCCGGTATTGTGCGCTTTGTTCCCTCCAACCCCTTCAGGGATTTCTTTCCCTGGCTGTGGATGCATCTCCCGCCCGCCCCGATGGAAGGCACAACGCCTTCCCCGCCGCAGGTGGTGGAATGGAAAGCCGCCACACTCGCAGCAGCCGCACCATCCGCGCTGACGACACAGTTGTGTGGCACCTCTCCGGCCCTACCGCCCTCCGTGCATTCGTTGCGTGTAGTAGCTCCGATTCAGTGGTTCTCTATGATAGGCCTTATTCTTCAGTCCCTTCGGGACGCGGCGCCGTCGTCCCCAAAGGAGGGTCTGGCCCTTCTCTCGGAGTGGCATCAAATACTTTTTGCTCTCTCCGCCCACGCGGCCTTTTGCGACGGATACGAGCGTCTACAACAAGCACACGGATACCTCATTCCCATCGTCTTGAACTACTACGCAGACGCGGTTAACGTCCAGACACTCATCGGTGTGGGCGACGGAAGCCGCGAGGTCGGTACTGACAACCTGTCACCACTTCCAATTGTGCTGACACGCATGCCACCAGTTCTGGTGCGCAAGTGGCGCAAGCTGTATGCTGAGCAGATGGCGTTGCCCTTATTCGCCCAGTTGTTTCAGACGTGCGTCGAAAGGGAAGAGGCCGTGCTCTGCTGCATCACGGATAGACTTGGTGCCCATACTGATGGTGGCGGGCTCGGCATGCCGTGGTGCATGACTGCATTGCTGCTCGATGAGGAGCTGTTTGACTTTTTCATATCCATTCCGGGACGCAAGGAGTCGGGCATGGAACGAGAAGCTCAGTGGGAGCACACTCTAGCCGTTTCCCACTTTGCCTTTACGCGACTCTTTCGCATGCAGCTTTGGAGGAGGCAGCGCGGTATCTCTGAGATGACCGCCGCTCCACTCACGAAGGCAGCTACCACATTTATGAACGTGTGCATGTGTGTCATGAATGACAACCAAGAGGGATGGCGTTGTGCGGTGGGGATGCGGTGCATTATGTCGGCCTACTTCGATGTCTTCGAGGGGGCTCCCGGGATGGACCGTACGGGGAGTTGCCCATCGCCGCATCTCTCACCATGGGAAGTATTCCGCCTGCTTCGCCGCATAAGCATTGACTGTATGATGGCCAAGGCGGAGCGCCTGCGACACGGCCCGAGCAAAGGCCTCTTTGATGTCTGTACCATCGCCGCAGCTGTGGATATTTTTCGTCCCCCGGCTGACCCAAATGAGGAAGAGGTGGTTGTGACACGCCGGGACGTAGACATCTTGCTGCACGCGGGTAAGACTTCGAATAGGGTGTGGACAGCGCTCCGCAGACATCCGTGTGTATTTGGGGCTTCTCGATACGCCCTCATCACGGTGGGTAAACGACTTCTACAACACATTCTCAGTGCTGCGCCCACAGCTGGACCAGTGACTGCCAAGCGTCTCCTCCACGAGCTACGTGATTGGTGCACCCAGATGGGCCAACCACTGCGTCTGGTTCAAGGCGAGGTGGAGCCCATATGGCGTTTTCAGGTGCAGCGGACGCCACGCGGAGCTGCTCTATGTGATATGTGGGACAGCCTCGACCAGTCCTCATCACTAGCAGAGCACGGGGAAATGAAAGTAGTTAACCCTAGCTGGCAGTGCGGCTGTGGTTTCACCCAGACCCTCTCGACTAGCCTCTCCTGCGCGTCGTGTGTGTGCCAGTCTCTACACCCGTGCAGTTGGGTTTGTCCACGATGCCAATGGCGCGCCAGCACAGGGGCAGTGCTAGCGCACTGTTTGCAGTGCGGGATGCCGCATCCCAGTTGCTCCGCTTCAGCCATTCCCTCGTACCCAGAATCGACCGGGTGTGGTGGGTATGTGCATGGGAGTGACCCCACCTGCGGGCATCCATACACTTATCCGCTCGCGGCGAATGGCATCGCCGGGAGGGTATGCCAGGATTGTGGCGTAATGGTAAACTGGAGAGCGGAATCCGCTACGGGTGTGCAGCTGGAGTGGATGGCGGAGATCCTGTGCTATTACTGCGATGCATGTGAAACTTACAACTTGTGCGGAACGGGTAAGAAGGCGGGCGAGGGTGTGGGGACGTGCTCCAGCTGTGGTGTGGCTGGTGAGGGCCACCATGTCGCATACTTCACGTGGAAGTGTGGCTGCGGGGCCACCAACAGCCCCACTCATGCACATTGCTGGGCTTGTACGGCGTTGGAAGCGACCGCCACGGCTGCAGAGCGTGCCCCTAACGCCAATAAAATGCAGGTAGACGTCCGGCCGGTGTACACGTGCAGTGACTGCTGGCACGCGGTGACGGTGAATGGGGTCACCTCTACAGCGTGCACGCGGTGCCAGTATCCACACCCTCGCGCCTCGGCAGCTGTCACCTCGAGTCGCTTAATGGGCTGCCCGGACTGCGGCGGTCTTTTACCCCTCAGTTGCAGCACCTGCTTGCACTGCGGAGCCCGTGCTCTGGACGAGGTGCGGCATCTACTGGCGACCGAAGCGGATCAACCATGGCTGTGCCACAGTTGCGGTCACCAACACGCAGTACGCGATGGGACGGGTGCGTTGCTCCCTCCAGTAGGCATGCCGATGGACAACAACCGCGAAAAGTTACGCGCGTACGGGGGGCCCGGGCGCAGTACTTGCGTGCAGTGTGGCTCCAGCCGCATTGCGGTAGCGTTGTGGGAGCAGGGAAGGCACTGGGCGTGTGGGCGATGTGGAGAGTACAGTAATACCGAGGCCGCTTGCCGTCGCTGTCTCACGCTGCACTCTGCCATCCCCGTGAGGGAGGTGCACCTGTGGCGCTGCGGAGTTTGCCAAGTGACGCTCAACCCCAGCTGGACGCAAACTTGCTCCCTCCGTGGCTGTGGTGGAAAGCACTCGGTAGCCGTGACCCAATACCAGTACTCCCCATGGACGTGCGAGTCATGCGGGGGCACTTCCAGGACATGTGACGTGAGAGCATGCGAGCACTGCACCGCATCGGCACCAGTGACTGCCGTTATCACCGACCCGCCGCTTGACAGCGACCTTTCCAAGGAAGTGTCAGCATCAAGCTCTCAATCGATCAGCCCTACGAAGGAACGCGCTTCCTCTCGGGCG
The DNA here is from genome assembly GCA_020509355.1 of Blechomonas ayalai. NCBI lineage: Eukaryota > Euglenozoa > Kinetoplastea > Trypanosomatida > Trypanosomatidae > Blechomonas > Blechomonas ayalai. The sequence goes on along the minus strand of JAIZPF010000086.1, from coordinate 17,567 downwards.
ATTGACAACAGTGATGACACCTGTGCAGATCTCGCCACCGGGGAGGAGGGGTTGCCCCAGCGCACATCCTCGTCAGAGCAACGATTAGACGCGGTGGAGGACAGCCTGCTACTCGCATCACAGGGTATGCCGGAAAGCCTCGGTTTGGGCATGCTGCGTTCACTTACGGCCGATGGTCACGTGTCCGCCACAGAGGCAGGCGATCATGACCCGCGTTTCTCTTCCGGTTATCCTACCCCCTTTCCCCTCGATGTTGATGTATCGTACGGGTATGTGGGGGAGCCGTGGGAGCGGGCTTACTCGAGGGTCGTTCTGTCCTTCTAGCCCGTAGCGCGCATTTGTACGGCCTTAGCAGGGGCTCACCGCTCGCTCTTGTCGTCACATGAGTGCGCCGCACCAGCAAGCGAGTCGATTCCTGGAATGGAAAGATTGCTTCTGTCTGGGTGTCCGTGTTTGCATGTGTGTAAATGTTGAGGCCGCAGGTCCATCCATGCCCTGAGATCTGTCTTTTGCTTAGTTTGGGTGAGCCACCCACAGACAGGCATCCGCACTTCTGATGTGCAAACAGACTGAGGCTGGTGTGTGTGTGTGTGTGGGTGGGCACATGTAAATGGCATTATGGGGTGGTATCGCATGCATCCCTCATAGGTGGGAAAATGCTCTGTTCTACACCAGCAACGCTGCTCCATCTTTCACCATCCCCGTGTTTGCGCAGCTGTACTCGGGAATACCAATGCTAGCTCAATCACCACCACCACCTCCACATAGATCACGCTGTGGAGGGGGGGAGGGGAGGATTTCTTTTTCTCATCCTTTCCCTGTTGCTGGTGCTCTAATTATCGAACCTTCTACCCTTTGGTTCCGTTTTTTTTTTGTCTTCGCTTGCCTCCGCTGTTGTCTCTTCAGTCGATAGCCGTACTCCCTGCTCCTACCCTCACTCTTACCTCCCCGTGCACGTGGTAGTAAACTTACCAGCAGGGCACGTGCCCACAAGTAAGCCAACCAACCTACACTGCACAGCCCCAGAGGAGGGTGTTGGCCGTTGGGGTGCCGAAACGAGGGAAAGAAAAGAAGTGATTGCCTAAAGGGGGACGATACACACGCACACACAACACCATCACTCACACAGAAGGGAAAAAAAGGTATATTGACTGGAAGCAATCTATTAGGGAAGGAAACGAATCTTCATTTTATTCTTCTCCTCCTCCCCGCCAGCCCATCAAGTAAATTGCCTAACATACATACATATATATATATATACCTATATCAATTACTCTTTCCTTGTGTTTCTTACTTTCGTTGCTGTTTGCTCTTCGCTTCGTTGCGCCTCTTTTCTCTTTTCTTTGTACATTTACGTGTGCGTGTGTGTATTTGTGCGTTTTTTTCTTGTTACACCCACCTAGAAGCACGGGACGCATTAGAAGATCCATTGTTGCGCAGCACATTTCCTGGCAACCGTATCCCTTTTCCTTCGTGCTGTCACAACTGAAGGAATTCGTTGCTGACCAGGGGGTGACGCTTACCACACAACACATTAAACACCGATATTCAATCAGAGGGCTGCGAGGGTGCCTTGGCCTTTCTGCGTGTTTGCAGCTCTGAGAGGCCATCTCCGCTGGGTTATTAGTGAGGGTGCTCCGTATAGGACCTCGAGGCGATAGGGATTGGACTGTAAAAGGCCCTCCGAGAGTGTAGGAAGAAGGGCTGTACCTAACTGGCGCTACTCCAGCAGAAAACAAAAAGGGTTGTGGACCATCTCCTGTTCCACTGCGGTACACGCGGGTGAGCGGATTCTTTTTTATTCGCTCTTTTTTTCTTTTTGCTAGCTCGTTCTGGCGTGCAACCCGGAGGCAAGGTAGGTGTTGCTGCCCTTGCTCCCTCTCTGAGGGAGCCTTTTTCTGGCTCGCCCATTTTCAGGTCTGCTCTTTTTTTTTTTCTCTCTTCGGTGTGTGCTCTTCTGCGCGCCGTTGTGCTGCGGTTGAAGGAATAAAGGAACTCCTGCAAGCTCCGTTGCTTTTTCCCTTCCCTGTTTCTTTCTCAGTCTGTCGAC
>JAIZPF010000085.1:55159-81720 GCA_020509355.1 Blechomonas ayalai | reverse complement strand
CTCTTCTATTTGTATGTCCGATTTTCATCGGCATTACCAACTTCCCTTTGGAAGCTCAGCCTATGCGGCTCGATTGGGGTTATCATTTTGTTTCGAAAAGCCCACCCGCCATCCCCCAAATTGGCTCGATCCCCCGCGAGATTCTCGGAGGGATGAAGACGGCAACAAGCAAGAGAATGTTTCGAGGGTGTCAATGTTTCATAATGAATCGTTTGTTTGGTGCTTGAGTGCCAAAATTTTGTAGAATTTTTTGTTGAATTTGAGAGCGTTGTATTTTTGTTTTTGAAGGTAGTAATGAATGGATGTGTTGTGCACTTCGGGTCTATATTTAGCAGAGGTATGGCTGGGTTGGTCAGTTGTACGCCAAATAAGCTTGTGGGGCTACTGAGTGAGATAGTATTGTTGGATTGTATTGCATGGTTCTTTTATGCTGCAATTGTGATGTACCTTTAGTTTATTCTGCCACATAATAATGTTTCATGGATGCTGTGCATTTGTCACAAATGCCCTGTGCGGTTTGACTGTCAAGATAACTCCGCGAAAAGGTGACCCGAATGTTTTTAATGGAATTGAGTTTTTGAGGTGTCGATCATACATTTTTTTTTTTAAATGTATTCGTGAATTACGGTCCATTAACGTATTACTTTCTGAGAGGGAATGGGTTAAGTTTGGTGGGTGATATTGACCAACTGGATTTGATTTTTTTTTTCAAGGATGGGCGGGTTCGTGAAGCAGTCCTCTGCACGGCGTGAATGGAATGCTGTGTGAGTGTTCCATACCGTTTTTTAGCAAGCGTTAGCCACACCAGTGCTGAGAGAGACAGTTATTTGTTCCCGTTCTCCAATATGCTGAGCTTAGTATGGTGTGGCGCTACGTGCGAAGGTAATTCCTAAAACATCTGTATGGCTTTATGATGGATATCCTATATGTGTTGGATGTTTTGGTTTCCTTATACTTCCACGAATTTTATCCATTACAGCTGCTGCTCTTGGGGTTATTGTGATTCGGTATTATCCTTCGGCGATTTTGCGTCGCGATGACAAAGATGTGTTTTCCTTGCGAGACGTTGCAAAAGACTTTTTTTTTGCCAGCACAGAATGTACTGCTGTGTTGGTGATGTAACTGGAGAATTACGGCTGGGTGTCTTCTTTTGGGTTTAATGGAGGAAAGGTCCATTTCAGTTGCGAAATTTTCGCTTTACATGCCGTTTGACGTGTTTTTGCGATGGTAGAGCCTCATTTGTATTTTTCTTATATCATTGTTGCTGATTTTGGGTTTAACTCTACACAACGCGTTGCACACACATATGTATTTTCGCACGCAAAGTAATTATTACCGTTCATTTTCTGTGATGTGATGTAAGAGCTGTAGATGTTACGTATTTTGATTTTATTTTTTGTATCATGTTTTTCCCACGAATACATGGCAGTATGTGTCACTTCTGTTACGCTAGTTCTTTGTACGTTTGCGCTGCGCGCGTAGTAGATTCTTTTTCTGCTTTTGAGGGGTACCATTTTATGTTGCAACCTTTTTTGTTGACACGTGGGTTAGCACAATTTTTTTAATTATTTGATCCAATGTTTTTGGCGATACGAACTTAAGTTTGGTATAACTATGATAATTATTGTTTTCTTTTTGTCGACTATATGTCTGCTGTCGTTGTTGGTGATGCTTTCTGGTATTTGGGGCTGAAATTGTTTTTTTTTTTTTGCACGGCACTGCTGAAACCTTCTGTCTGTACAGAAGTACATAAATGAATAGGATGTTTTACTGGCTTTGCACATAACGAAGTTTGATTAAGAAATCAAATACCGTCTGTGTGGTTAGACTGCCGTCTCTAAAGTTATTTGTGAAAATAGTATTGTAGTGAGTTGTGAGGCATCTTCTTATGCCTCGTTTCTGTTGCTGATACAATCCTTTTTGTCTATTTATTGTCTGTATAACATCAATTGGATAGAGAGGTAATACGTGTGCTTGTGGTTGGAGAAGGATTGCATCAGATCTGTATTAGGACGGTGCTGTAAATGCCCTTCTCTTTTTTTTCACTCGCACTGCAGGCGATTCTTTGTTCTTTTTTATTGTAGCTATACAGGCTTTCACATGCAGTGAAGTCGTTCGGTTGTACATTGACAACAGGATGCATTTTTTGTGACTGTGGTTGCATGTGTGCTGGCTACAGTTCATTGTATTGCTTGATATCGATAATGTGTCTCCTAATTTGATATTTATTTTTCGAAATATATCTTTCAACAGATTTGCCCATGAGCAATATTCTGTACACAATGAGCTGGATTGTTGTCACACACAGAATCTTCTTTGTGCGTGGTTTGCCGATTCTGTTGCTGCTCGCGTTCCCAAGGTGGGTCTACGAGTCATGAATTCTATTGTTCTCTACGTGCGGTGCTGTCATCCTCTGTAACGTGTATCACTTACATCCCGGTATGAGGTACTGCTACCTTATTGCATATCCCAAATGGAACTGGTAACTGTTTCCGTGTTTTTTGGTTCTGTTGATCTCTGTGACACTATCCTTTTTCCCTTTTCTCCGGCCTCTTTGCTTCGCTACGGTGCCAACTGTTGCATTGGTTATTGAGCAGCACCAGAGAAAAGCAACAATGTCTGACGAAGACCACGATTTCCAGCACAATACGGGCGACAACGCCTCCCTCACCTACCCTCAAGCCGCTGGCGCTCTGAAGAAGGGAGGGTACGTGTGCATTAACAGCCGCCCCTGTAAGGTGATCGATTTATCCGTGTCCAAGACCGGCAAGCATGGCCACGCCAAGGTGAGCATTGTCGCCACAGACATCTTCACAGGCAACCGCCTGGAGGACCAGGCACCTTCCACTCATAATGTGGAGGTGCCGTTTGTGAAGACAAGCACATACAGTGTGATTGATATCCAGCCCAACCAGGACGACCCTTCTCACCCCGGCCACCTTTCTCTTATGAATGACGAGGGTGAGAGCCGCGAAGATCTCGACATGCCTCCGGATGCTGCTCTTGCTGCGCAGATTAAGGAGCAGTTCGAGGCTGGCAAGGACGTGCTTGTGGTGGTGGTGTCCGCCATGGGAACCGAGCAAGTGCTGAGCTTTAAGAATGCCGCTGAGAAGTAAACGAGTTGAATGGTATTAGTAGGGCACAGGGGAATGCTGAAAAGTGGCGATGGTGCATTTCTTCCTGTACCCAGGCTGGGGTCACGAGGCATGAGCATTTTTTGTGTCTATTAATATAGTGGAGAAAGGGCGGGAAAGCTGTGTTGCCTCTTTGACATTATATACGTGACTGCTGTACAGTTGGTTTTGCGTTGATGTGTGACGGTGCTGTACATGGATTGCGATCTCATTCTTGGTTGCTCTAAAAATTGGTGTTCTCTGACATCGTTTATGCCTCTTACGTAATGCTTTTTTTTTTTTGTGATCTCTGAGGCGTACAGGGTCACACTGCTTGTTTGCAGTGTGAAGGTTAGCGGCAGCAACGCCCCAAGCGTTGCTTGAATAGCACACTATGAGTAATTATATTCGTGATGTTGCTTTGACATTTGACGGTAAGCATGTATGGAGGCCTGCTCGGACTGGGGAGCCAGTGCTTAATTGTGTTGTACAGAGGTCCCCCTCCAATCGGGCTCGTTGCCGTAAATGTTCCCAATTGATTAGCAAGGGTGACTTTCGCTGTGGGCTACCCATCAAGCACCAATCAGGAGAGTATGGCTGGATATCTGCTTGGCAGCACCTGGGTTGTACTCGGATGGACAGTGAAAGCATTCACGAAGGCAGGATGCACGGGTATGGCAACCTCACGGTGGAGGAGCAAGAGATGGTCATGAAGGAGGTTACTTCCGACTTGCTGCCGGATCATCTGAAGGAACTTGATCTTGAAGATCTAGTTCGGCGTGCTCCGATGGAGGAAATGGACCCTCCGAATACACTACTTCGCCCCCTGCTGCGTTACCAGAAGGAGGGTCTTCGATGGATGGTGCAGCAGGAGGAAAAGGAAGAGAGGGGCGGCATATTGGCTGATGAGATGGGCATGGGAAAGACCATTCAAATGATTGCGCTGATGCTAACGCACCGTGTGAGTGGGCCGACATTGGTGGTTTGCCCGGTAAGCTCTATGATGCAGTGGGAGGCTGAGATTCGAGAGCATGTGGTGCCCAACACGCTTTCTGTTGTTGTTGTCTACCGTACGACGAAGATAACACGTGAACAACTGGAAAATGCGGATGTGGTGTTAACGACATATCCCATGCTGGAACAAGCATGGCGCCAACTCGTGAATAAAATCAAGGTGGCCTGTAAGTACTGTGGGTTACTATTCATCCCACGCCAGCTGCGGGTGCACAATAAATATTTCTGCGGCCCGCGGGCGGAGAAAACGATGAAGCAGCAGAAGCGGGAAAAAAACAAACATTCACTGGGGCAAAATCGCCGAGTACAAACGGAGTCCACGATCCGTAAAGGGCTACGAACACTGCACGTGGACTTGGACGAGGAGGAGGTTGGCCAGCGAACGGGCACTGAGGGGGCTAGGCCAACTAGTGGTACTCCAGGGAAGCGAGGGGTCGTGGGGCCGATTGGCATGTATCAGGAGCTGATGCGTGAGGCGGGGCGCCGCGTGAGAAGCCGTTGGGAACGCCCTGGAAGCAAAGAATCTACCAGTAGCAGTAGTATCGAAGAAAGCGCGTCTGAGGATAGCGAGGCCGATGTGACGGGTTCTTCTTCTTCAGAAGAGGGCGATAGCACAGAGGATGAGGCAGAGGCAGCCCTGGAGGAGGCAGAGAACAAGGAGGCGTTGGATGCTTATCGCTGCAGGCACTGTGGGTTCCAACTTCTTCGTTATCCATTCTGCCCCAAAACCGGCCAACATCACGTGCTGACCAAAGAGATGAAGGAGGTAATCGAGACCGATACCGGTGGTGACCGCGTAGACTTATCCAAGTCTTTTTTTCATTCCATCAGGTGGGCGAGAATCGTGTTGGATGAAGCGCATCGAATCAAAGGTCGAACGACAAGCACAGCGCGCTCCGCTTTTGCTTTAACGGCGGAGTATCGCTGGTGCCTCACGGGCACACCGCTGCAGAATCGAGTTGGCGATGTGTATAGCCTTTTGCGGTTTATGCGTATCGCACCCTACGCTCGGTATTATTGCGGCACGGATGGCTGCGCTTGCACTTCACTGTCGCACCCCTTTTCTGGCACTTCCCTTCGCCAGTGCGTCTTCTGTGGCCACGGCCCGGTTCAGCACTACGCCCACTTTAATAAGTACGTGCTCAACCCCATTAGTCGGTATGGTTACATTGGTGATGGCCGAAGAGGGATGATGATGCTGGCGAACGATGTCTTTGATAAGGCGATGCTGCGACGTACAAAGCTGGAGCGGGCGGCGGATTTGCACTTGCCGCCTATGCAGACGGAAGTCCACCGTATTCGGCTGACACGAGAGGAGCGTAACTTTTACGAGTCGTTGTACAAGAAAAGTACGGCGGAGTTTGACACCTTTGTTCGCAAAGGTACAGTACTTCACAACTACGCGCACATTTTCCAATTGCTCAGTCGTCTGCGACAAGCGCTCGACCACCCGTTGTTGGTGATGCATGGCATGGAGGTCGGTGATGTGGTCCACGCAAAAGGCTTGTGCGGAGTGTGCACAGAAGGGATTGAGCACGAGAACGCCATCGCAGTCAATCCATGTAAACATGTCTTCCATCGTCTGTGCCTGGGCCAGTTTCTAGAGAGTGCGCCGGACAAGGTGTACCACTGCCCAACGTGCTTTGTGAAGATTAACGTTGATTTGCGCCAGCTGAAGGCAAGCTGGGATGACGACGGTGTGGATGTGGCGCCTCTTCCCCCGGAGTTGGAGGAGGAACTTAATGAACTGGGAGGCGACTGCAAGGGGGAGCAGGACAGTGACATGCCGAATGGGCAAGGAGCGGAGTCGGCAACAAGCAACACCGGAATAGTTGAGGCCGCAACGGTTGGCAACCGCCGGCAGCGCGGTACCCCTGTTAAAAGGACGGATCGCAGTATTCTTTCGCGCCTGGACCCCTCTAAACCCCTTCAGGGTACCAAGCTTGACGCGATTGCCGATTACATCGGGGGCATCCCTGCAGATGAAAAGGTAATCGTCTTTTCTCAGTTTGGCGCAATGCTCGATCTTACGCAGTACTGGCTTCAAAAACGCTTTATCAAGTCAGTGAAGCTCACCGGCTCCCTGACACTTACCCAGCGCCAGGCTGTGTTGCAAGCATTCATTCACGACCCGCTTGTCCGCGTCATTCTCATTTCCCTTAAGGCTGGGGGGGAGGGACTGAACCTACAGGTTGCAAACCATGTGGTGCTCATCGATCCATGGTGGAACCCGGCTGTTGAGATGCAGGCGGTGCAGCGTGCCCACAGGATTGGACAGTCCAAGCCTGTGCATGCGGTGCGCTTCGTAACGGAGAATTCTGTGGAGGAACGGATGGTGGATCTGCAGGATAAAAAGATGCTGGTCTTCGAAGGAACAGTGGACGGAAAACTGCAGTCACTACAGAAGCTGGCGGAAGAGGATCTGCAGTTCTTGTTTACGCGATAGTGTATGCAAAGCCACCTGTTTTCAGGTTCTTTCGGGAATTACCGGCATTGTATCATTTTCCTTTTATCCTGGTTTTCTATGCGTGGGCAATATTAGGTGGGCCACAGCTCACCTCACCACGCATACCACCAGCTGACTTCCCCCTTGTGCGTTTTATTATGATGATGACCGGTGCCGCTACTGTGTATTCGGCATAGCATCTGTGGGGCACTTTTGATTTCCATCGGCCTCCTGTTGTTCTTCTCGTTTGTGCGGAATTGCGTTTACTTGTTGGTCTCTCTTCACGAAGTTTTTTTTTCTTGTAGATCGTCACTGCCAGAAGACGGGGGGGGAGCTTTTGATTAGTACTTTTCCTTTGTTTACTAGTGAACTCAGCCAATACATACTACCATCTCAAGCCGGTTATATCTTGTTTCTATTGCCGTTTGTGCGTGTGCACCGTTATTCCTACTTACGTTAACATCAGCGAGCTCACTGGGGCAACGCAATGGGTGTTGCACTCCCGAAGCCTGTCTTGACGCAGATCCAGGAGCGGTATGGAAGCGAAATCTTCCGTTGCGGCTCCAGCTGCGTAAATGGCTATCGTGATAGCATGGAGGACGCCCACCTCGTGTACCTCCGGCCGAATTGGGGTTTCTTCGGTGTCTTTGATGGCCACGTCAACGACGAGTGCTCCAGGTATCTCGAAGGGGCCTGGCGCGCCGTACTTGAAAAGGAAAAGGATGCTGTCCCCTTCAGTGACGAGCGGCTGCGTGAGATGGCTCTTAAGATCGATCAGGAGTGGCTGGATACCCAAAATGACGGAGGGAGCACAGGAACCTTTTTCGTAGCGGTCAAGGACGGGAATACCGTTCACCTGCAGGTCGGTAACGTTGGTGATTCGCGAGTTCTCGCCTGCATCAACGGCGTCTGCAAACCGTTGACGGAGGATCATAAGCCCAATAACGAAGAGGAGCACGACCGCATTGTAAAGTGCGGCGGCCGTGTGGAGAACAATCGTGTGGACGGCAGCCTAGCAGTGAGTCGTGCCTTTGGCGATCATGACTACAAGAAGGGCAGTGGCGGCCAGCTGGAGCAGAAGGTGATCGCGCTAGCGGACGTTACGCATACAGATGTGGCCTTCAACAAGGACGATTTCGCCGTGCTCTGCTGCGATGGCGTCTTTGAGGGCACCTTTCCCAACGAGGAGGTTATTGAGTTTATTAAGGCGCAACTGGCTGTGTCCAACGACCTTTGCGAGATCGCTGGCCGAGTCTGCAAAGAGGCCATCGACCGCGGTAGCCGGGACAACATTTCGTGCGTCATTGTGCAGTTCACGAATGGTATGGATTACAGCAAGGAGCCCCACATGACGGTGGTGGCTGGACCTTTTAATGCGCCGCGTAGCGCTATGTTCCGCCAAGTGTATGAGATGATGGCTACAAAGGGTCACACAACGGTTAGTGCTCTTCTAGAGCAGCGCTACGATGCTCTCCAGGCGATGAGTGACCGACCTCTCCAGGAACAGGATGAGTTGTCGGAGTTTGGGGAAGGACCACCGGCGAACCTGCAGGGCGAGAAGCGGACCCAATGGTTCTCTGACTATTTCGAGAATGTGTGTGATACCAAGACGGAGGCCGAGGGCATGGAGCGGCTGCAGTTCATTCAGCAGCAAATAGGAATGCCCTTCCATACGCTCATCTCCCTCCTCAATAATCCGAATGATGTGTAGAAGGAGAAAACAAGCATCTCCTTTTCTTTTGCATTGTCTCCATCTTTGGTTTCCCATGATATGCGAGAGTTTGTGTTTGTTCTTGTCTGTGTCTTCATGGGGCTATGCTCTTCCCGGCGGTATGGGCCGTTTGGTATGGCTGTGCGTATGTATATGTTTGTGAGTGTGTGTGACTGTGTAGATGTGTGGCCAAAGAAAGGTAATGGCTGTAATTTCTTTCCCGTGGCCATGTGAAAGGACTAGTTGTTTCTTTCGTTGGATTCTTTACGGACCTTTCAATGTGACACTTGGCAGTTCACCAGTACGAGAAGATTAAGATTGTTGCAAGTGTACGGCGGATGGGAAAAGAGGAAACCAGACGGAAAAGGAAATGGTGCTGGTGGGGTGTGTGAGTGTGAGGGGAGGGGGAAGAGGCCGTGTTGAAGAATGATTCGGACTTCACAGTATTGCGCATACAAGCTTTTCTTATCTTGCCGCTTCGTATCTCGGGCGGCGCCTTTAGGCATGTATCCACAAGCAATACGCATTGCCAAATCGATATGGTGGGGTGGAGTGGGGGGGGGGCGGAAGCGCGCCAGAATATCTGTAGTATCTGATGATAATAGAGTCCCTCAGTGGGCATACTACGGATGGGCAGCTATGCATACGAAAGCTTGACGAATCATCCACCTACCTATATAATTAAATGTCTTTGATGGTGGCATGAAAGAAGGGGGAAAAAGAAGCGGGTGGGACTGCCGTCACAAGACGGAATTATTGGCTTTCAGCAAGAAGACGTACTGTATACACCCAACTTTCCCTAGGAAAAAAGAGCAAGGAATGGGAGATGAGGAAGAAAATAAAAGATTTCCTCGAGCAAGTTGAGAACAGAAGCTTACCGATACGTTGCGTTCTATGGGCTACCCTAAAGAGTATGCTGAAGCTGCTGCACTGCTATGCGTGTGCGGAGTTCATGGGCATTACAAGAGGAGCAGAACGTCTTCGACGATCATCGAGAGGCCCACACAACAAACAGGGGCAGCCATACCTACACGTGAAGGGTGGCAAGGCCAATATTTGGCCCTTTTGTCGTTGCTACTCATTCTCGATGCAATTTTCGGCTGCGTTGTTCTAGATGAAGGTGTGTGCATATATGTGTGCTTCTGTCGTATCTGAAGCACCGCCCACGTCTTATTCTGTCAGCTCGACTCGGGGATGCTGGACAATGAGAAGAAGAGGAAACTGGCCGACATACATGCGGCCTCGCTCCTCAGGCAACAGCCCTCTGCAGTAATTTGTACAAGTTGAAGTGAGGGCAGCGGTGGAGGCGGTTGCTGCAGTTTCCCTTTTTAGTACAACTGCTGAGAGGACATGTAGGGAAGGGGTACCTGGATGTAATGTGATATTCTTGGATGTGAAGCGATGGGGTCACCTTTAGCGTGCTCTGGACTTGAGTGCAGGTGTGTGCTCGTGTATAGAGCCGGTAGAAAGGATGGAGGAAGAGATGTGCTTGGCCATGTGTTTGACCCTTACACTTCGGCTCGTCGGGTGGCGTTGGATTCGTTGCGCTTTTTTCTTTTGGTGTTGTGCGATTGTAGCGGTTGAAGGTCAAGATGTCGCACCTCTGGAGAAGTACAACGGACGATCGACCACTAGAAACGGGTGGTCATCTCTCGCGTCAGTGACAATGTCGCGATTCCTCATCTCCACGTTCTCATTTAACACCACCCTTCTTCTTTTTGTCCGATATTCCTCCTTCTCTCTGGCGAAGGGAAGCTGTGTCCTTGTTGTGGTTACTCTGGTTGTGTCTTTTTGCTAGAGGTAGGAGGCGGAGGGCTGGTGCTCTCCCCTTTTTGCTTCTCCAATTGGATGCCGTGGCACTTCCACTCTCTCGAGCCATTTTGTAGGTACAAGGGGTGCTCTTATTTGGGGCTTATCCATCTCCTCCCACCTACACCTTCTGTCCTCGTCATATCCATGTTTTACGTTTTCTTTGTGTAACGTCTACTTCAGCCCCATCCTTTGCCTGTTCTCCCCCTCTTTATCCCCTTTCTTTTCTCCTGTAAACGTTGCCCACTCAGAGAATATGCCGGAAGAATGAAGTACCCCTATAATGCGCGCTTCAACTTTCATTTAAACACTGCCGCATTTGTTAGCAGAGAGATCGCTCCAAGGAAAAAAAAAAAATGGAAGTCAGTGTGCGGGGGCAGACTGGAGAGCGAGGACGGAAGAGCGACTCTATTTGTGGGGTTATTTAGTCTTGTTCCACGTGGCGCTGTTCGCTGTATGAGCAAAAGCCTCCTGTTTCTACACCCCCTTTTTGCTTTCTCCCTTTCCTCCTCTTGGCTGACCAGAATGCCTGTTTAGATCATACTCAAGCAGGGAGGTGATTGGCGCCAACTTGTGCAGGAAGCCCTTCTGCACATCCCCACTGAAACCCGCCATCCGCACAGAATGGTGATGCCTCCTCTTCACTTGCAATACATAAAGCGCCGTAAGCCGTGCGAGGAAGCAGCAAGCTCAGGTGGGGTGGAGGCACCGTCGGCTCCTTCTCCAGCAGAAACACATGCCTTTGTCACCCTTGCGGTGGGAGAGAGTGCAGCAGACTCGTCGCAACGCATTTTGTATGACTGCCCTGTTTATACCCTCGAAGCTGGCTCTGGTCTGCTGCGTGAGATGCTTGTCGACTGGGCCGAGCGTGATGGCGGTGGCGGGGACGGTGCCGTTATACCTCTCCCATTTCTCTCCGAGGATGTCTTTGAGACCGTGGCGTTGTACCTGGAGCGCTTTTATTCGGTCTCGGGGTGGCTTGAGCACCCGCCTCCGAACCTCGAGAATAATACACTTGGTGCCGCCCCACTGCTCACCTCCCGTCACCAACCGTCAAAGCTCAGGGTTCCACTGTGCTTTCATGATTTATACCACTTGACGGAATGGGAATCTCAGTTTGCACTCGAACGACTGGTGAAACTGGAGGCTCTTATGGAGGCCCGCCAACGGAAAGGTTGCCGTGTGCCGGGCTCCATGCAAGAGGCAATGGTGACACTCACAGAGAATGGGGCATGGATTGATGCGCTCGGGAAGTGCTTAGATGCCCCGACAGACACTGTCGGGGCGTCGTCATCGGGCGCTGATGGAGGGTGGTTCACTGAGGAGGAGAAGCGTGTTGTGATGGACGAGCTGTGCCGCGTACTGGAGGCTGCAACACTTCTAGGGATCCCACCGCTCCAACATCTGTGCGCGGCGCTGTGTGCCAACCTCCTCGTGGACCGCGAGGAGCGGGAGTTGTTGTCAGTGTTGCAACCGTTAGGCGGATCTCCAATCCCCCCGTTTTCAAAAAAAGAAAAGGAAAAGCTGCGTGTAAAGTATCCGTGGATTTCCGGTCTGGATGAGACAAATGCCAAGACTGCGCCAGAGCAGCAAGTGGCTTTAACGGGTAGTCTGATGGCAGAGGATGGGGGTACCGATGCCAGTTGAGTCCCACTGACCGGCTGATACATGAGATGGTAGCCATAGATTCTCGTGCCCGCGACACCCGCTGGGCATCTTATCATATCAGTCTGAGAGATCTGTGCCATGTATAGCTCGAGGTACCATGTGGTTGGTGTATACCGTTGAGATACTACTGCCAAATAGACATCGCCTTTGATGTCGACCTACGTGTTGCCACTTTCTTTCGTTGCATTGTTCACCTCACTAACGAGGGCCAATGGCAAGCACACACTCTTTTTTTTTTTTCACCTTTTTGCTCTTCTCTTTTTAGGTCATTCTGCTTTCGTCTTTTTTTCACTTTTCTTTCCCCACCACAAACCCGAAAAGGGTGATCCCATTGCCTCGACGTCCTTTCTATCAGGTACCTTGCGACGTGCAGATCATTCCCCTGAGGTTTCACTTTTTGAAAGTGGGCATTTGTGCGTCGGTGGAGAGCTGCTTTATTTTCTTCTTTTCCTTTAGTTTTTGTCTTCTTTGTAGCGACCTTGGACGCGCTAACTTGGCGCAATAGCTTCTTCTCGTTTTGTGGAGCGGCCAACTCATTTCGCTTTGCGACAGGGTTGTTCTCCACTATCCGAGTACGCTGTCTTTGACGTGCGTGGTGTATTTGTTGGTGCTTTGATTTTTAAAGGCTAAAGTCTTACTCGCGTACGTGCGTGCTCGTAGCTGCGCCTCTCATCCGCCGCATTCCACGGTGGAAATAAAAGGCCGATACGAGAGATACCAGTTACGGAGTCCTTACCCACAGAGGAGCCCAAAGTATACGCGCGCCGACTAAGAGGCTGATCACCATCAATACACAGGAGAAAGTAGCTGATCTTTTTTTTTTTGTGTGGTGAGGGTATAGAACGCTGTCTAACTGGCGAAGGCTTTTTCTTTTTTTTTTTTCTTCGCATCCCGCGCCACGTCCCACGCTCCACAACACACTACCTCAATCTGTACGACTCACCCCTAGGGCGGGAAGGGGAGTACGGCACATTCACTTATCGGCGCCCGGGGACGTTGGTGGGAGAGACAGCTGTTGTCTCAAAGGGATTGCATACAGGTAGCACAGGCTATAAGGAAGGAGAAGAGAGCGACCCAACAAACACAATAATCCTACTACGCCGCACTCACTCACAAGGTTGGTAAGACTACCCGTCGGAAAGCATAGACCGCCTCAAGGGACCTAGGATACCGGAGAGAAGCTCTTTGACAACGAAGAGCAAATAGAAAAAAAAAAGTTGTTCAGAACGCCGACTGGTCCTAGGGGGCCTTTTTTCTTCGACGACCTGTTTCCATTTTTTTTTCTTCTGTCAATCGTTGTATCGTAGCTGTGAGTTAGCCGCTATCGCTTCTTCTGTTTTTTTTTCTGATAGCGGTGCGCCCCTTCTGACTGAGTGAAAATATATATATATATATTCTGGATTGTCCTGAAAAGGGCCTTTTCTATTGTTGCTCGTGCTCGCCAACCGTCTCAGTTTGTGGAGTTGCGAGCGCGGCTGTCTGTGTTGTCGTTGTTGGTTTGGCAGTGTGCAAGCTTGCTTGGTGCTGGCAAGCTCCTACTAGATCCGCCAAGGGAGTTCGTTCGGTGACATCCCGGAGAGGAGGGTGACTCAGAGTGTCCTACAGCAGACTGGAGTATACGGACGACGGTCACTATCCTCTTGAATAGGATTCAACATTTTCTCCCCACGTGACTCCCCGCCTGCACTGCGATGAGCTGCTCTGTGATTCACCTGCTCTCCCGTGCCAGTGAGGACCCAAGTATTCCCACTCTTGAGGCGATACCATCGGCGGAGGTGCTACAGCAGCGGGCATGGAACACCGCTTACGTCTTTCGTTATGCGCCCCCCCCACGCTATCGGCCCGCTTTCAGCTCGGCGGAGCGCCACCTGCAGGCCTCTTTGCGGGGGAGCCAGGACTTCCACCTGCTGGCACCTGTGACGGAACAGGGCTGGCCTAGTGCACTGCAGCAATGGCGTCTTTGCAACGTGAGTCACATGGACATGCAATGCGAACGGCTCTGCGCGAATCAAGGGTCTGACGCCATTTCTATGCTCTCAGAGGGGCATTATAGAGTTATCATGCACGCAAGCCGATGGGAGGTGGTGGGCACCATCCTGGCGGTGGAGCGATATCAACTGTTGGCGATGCCGGTGCCTGCTGAAGAGGTTGGCACCCTCCCAGAGGAGCAGCTGCACGCTCGTGTGACTGGGACAGGCCTTAAGTCCTGCTCTATTATTCAGCCCATTCAGCTGACGAATCCGCAGGTTCAACAGGCCCGCGTGCTGGTGACGCTTTGCCGCGTCATCTCCAGTGCTGGTGGCGCACCCCCTACCCCGGAGGTGGCAGCAAAGAGCATGCTGATGTCGTTGGATGATGTGTTCTCGCGTTCCTTCTTCAATACCGCCATCCCGCTGCTAGGCGTAACAACCCACGCGAGGGAGGAAAGCTGGAGTAAGACCCTCCGGGCGAGCTCGGAGAGTGGCGTGTCTTTGCGCTCCAGTATTCAGGGCTCGTGCTCTGGGTTGACATCGACAACCCATGCCTCCCAGGGCTCTTCCACCTCGCGCGATAATTCCGCTCGGAGAGGCAGGCCAACCCTGCACTCTAGCGCTAGTTTGGCGATAGCAAATATGCAGTGCTCCCAGCCGATATATCTGACAAGTAGTCCCATGGAGACGGTAGACATTGCCTCCACCACCCATGGATCGGAGGTGCGTACGCGGCGTGCCCCATTTTGTGCCGTTGAGGGCGTGTCTGCAACAGGGTTCACCGGTGGGCGTTCCACCCAGGTACAGTGGCAGGCCTCCATCTTGCCCCGACTCTTTGAAAGTACCTGCTACGGCAATGCCATCACATTAGGCTGGAAGAAGTGGGGCACCGAGTGCAGCGGCGGCCTATGCCGTGCACTCATTGTCAACTCGATGGATGATATCATTCAATTCTGCCGCAGTTCGAGAAACGCGTTCTATAACGCAGTGGCCTATCTTGACCGCTTCGTGGCGGTTGTAGCCGACCCTATGGCCAGTTGCCACGCCTTTCTCGAGGACCTGCGCCGGCATCGTCAGCACTCCAACGGCAGGGGAATTAACATGGACGCGCGGATTGTATGTACGTATTTCACCCAAGTGATCGCTGCATGTACGATGCTGGGCTGCAAGACTGCCGATGTGTATTCGCCAAATGTCAATCAGATTTTACGCTGTTTGCGGGGCGACGCCCAGGTGAGCAGGGACGAGTTCGCACTACTCGAGGTCCACGTGTTGAATGCTCTCCACTTTGATCTGACTGTAATTACGGTCAACGATACTGTGGAGGCACTCCTGCACATGTGTGGTGGTGATGGGGTACAAGATGCGTACGAATGTCTGCACTACAGGGATCAACTCTCCTCCATTTATGGTGGCAATGCGGATATGCATGCGCAGATCGACAAGCGACTGAATCAGCATACGTATCATCAACGAGGTACACCGGCCACGAAGCAGGAGATCCGGAACTGGAGGCACTTCAGTTCTGTGGCTCGGTTTGTCTGCGATACGGTTATCCGAGGCCGTAAGAAAGAGGCCGTATCGTCTGAGGAAGGAGCACATATTTCTCTGCTTGAGGTGCCGCCAGTGCTACTCGGTCTTGTGATCATTCTCGTTAGCGCGGAGACAGAGGGAGTCGAATTACCGAAGCCGATCCTTTCTCTCTTGCCGCCCACCTATCGTTCACAGTTGGAGAAACAAAAGCCTTCAGCTGCACCTGGCGTCTGCACCGCGCCGCCGCTGTGCCCCAAGTTTGCGATGCCTGTCAAGGCAGGCGATGGCACCTTTGCATTGTTACAGCAATTTGTGGAGTTCTTTGCATCATGGACTCTGACCGGCATTCCCACTCTGGAGGGCACAGGTGCCCAGTTCCCCGAGGAAGTCCTGGCGGGTGAATCTTCTGGGATGAGAGACTGTAGCCCTGCCGCTGCTGGAACCTCGACGCCGCAACCATCTCTACAGGAAGTGATGAGCGAGGTGCAGCAACTATACAGTATATGCCTTCCGTCTGATGCTGTGCCTAACACTAGGGACCCCAAGCTGTCCCAGTGAACTTAATAGCCCGATGTGTGGGAGGTCGGAAGGACAGTAGATTGGCAAGACGAATCGTCCCGCGAGTTCTGTTGAAGTACTCCGCTTGCTGAACACGTGCTTGTGGGGACGGCCAATGACTGCGTGCTATTTTCAACGCGTGCGACTGAGTGCAATGACCCAATGTAGGAGGGCTGTACTGGTGTGCGGCTCGCTGCCCCTGTCCCCCTTTCCTTTCCTTTCTGTCTCCCTCACTGCTTCCCGTTAACTAGTGAGTGGTCTTCACCACTTGCGCAAAAAAAAAAAAAATATATCAGCAGGACGCTTTTGTATTCACGTTAAGCAAAGGAGGGGGAACAGCACAAGGGAAGAAAACAAATGATAGCCCCTCTGTGTGGTGGTTGCGTGTGGGCGACGCCGTGCTGGGTTTCTTCCTCTTCCAACTTATACACATAAGGGGAACAAGCATCAGCGGCATTACCTACCGAGCCACGCTAGCCAAGGTGGAATGAGGTGGCATCGTTCAGTGACCTTTTTAACCATCTCTTTTTCTTTTCCCTTTGAACTTCATGGGCGTGGTTTTGATTCTGCAGGTGTGAATCGCTGTGTTGCACTGCTATTGTCCGTCGAGCTTCTCCCAGCTTTGTGCTAATACTTCGCTTGGATGTGGAGATGGACTGCCGATCGCCGGCTACATGCATCAGCTCGAAGAAACACCAATTCTTCGCGTTTCTCGTTTGTATTCCGCATTGTTATTGCCGGCTTCATGGATCTTGTTCGCTTGGCCGCCCCATTCCTTGGTTCCTCTTCATCTTCTTTCTTTTTTCGATTGGCCTTTGGTTCGAGTTCGCACTGCTTTTGAATTCCTATTGAATCTTAGCGAGGCTGCAGCTTTCTTTTCTTTTCGGTCCATTTCTTTATTTGCGTGGGCGATGACACTTGCCTGTGCACGGGTTCTGTAAGGTTGGATTATTTTCACCGGTCACAGGCGGTGCGTAGAATGTAATGAACATCAGGTGGGAGATACGGAGCCGGCCTGGGGGATATGCTTGTTCCGCTTGTGACAGATCCGTTACACGGTGGCGTGGCAGGTGTACCAGTGGACGTGCTCAGTGTATCTTCCGTAGACGCGTGTGTCCGAGGGGGGGGGTAACCTTCAATGCTAAGCAGTTGTATTTGGTGTGCTGAGGGTATGTGACATGTCTTCAAAAGGTTGAGGATGAGAATTAAAAAAAAAATGAAGGCGCAATGCATACTTGTATCTTTTGGGTCTATTTAGCCGCTGGTCTTTTACACCGTAATACTCCTCTTCCGCCAATGATAGGTTAAATATTTAAAGGTGGGAAAAGTGCACGCGCGTCCTTTGTTGTGACGTACTATGTTTGTGAGGCCACCGCAGGGCTTCTTTGATTCCTTTGACCTGCGCAATGTCGATCTCTGAGATGCTCCTTCATGTCTAGACACTTGGGTGAGACTTGGGAGGCTGGTACGTGTGCACACGCGGAAGGAATTTTCGTGGTTAACGGTTACAAGCTTTCATTCCACGCTCATCTTGGCGACTCTTCTTGATAAAGTTGTGAGTGTGGTGTTCACCCAAAAGTTGTAATCGGCACGTCACAGTCTGCGTTCCTCTGACAAAACGATTGGCTCTTGCCATTTCTGACGTTGCCCAGCCGAGCAACTCTCCGTGTGTATCTTGGGACGGTCGGCCACCAACCCACAGGAGGAGCAAACAACCCCCCCCCTCGAAAAAGAATACGAGACTGCGATTCGCTTGCCGATAGGAAGGAAAGAACTACATACACTTTCCGAAGGAATAAACAGATGCATGCCGTTCCCTCGGCGGCATCTGGGAAGGCATGGCCGGCCCAGGAGGGCACTGCCCCTGGTGCGCATCCCCCGATGGGATCATATGAGACCAATAATGGCACTGCCGATCTATCACCCTCTATCAGTGGACCCTTTGGCGGAGACTGCGATTTCCCAAGCGGTAGTTCTCCATTTGACCGGTGTATCATCAGTGACGACGTCCGTGATCTGCCTTCGGCAGTAATGACCGTAAACTCTCATGGCTCCCCTGATTCCCCTGGATACAGTCTATACAGTGGAGGCCCCGCCTTGCAACCGCATGTTGGCTGCGACGGGAGGATCTTATCGGATGGCAATTCACTACTGGAGAACGGACCCGCAATAGCCAGGCCCTCAGCCCCGCGCCAAACAGAAATCTCTCCAAATTCGTCAGTGGACCTTCGTGTTCCACCGTACCAACGGCGCATGTGTGAGGGCAGGTCTCCGCATCCGCCTGGGATGAGTGTGTCCCTATCTGGTATGTCTACGGGCTCTTATGACATGGGGAGTATTTTGCTCACACCGAGGCATGAAAGCCAAGAGGATTGGCGAGCCTCAAACACTGGCGCGAGAGACAGTGAAGCCCCACGCCACACCGCTTGTCCAGAGAAGAAACGGACTACTAGGAAGATGCACGCGACGGTGACTCATGCGTCGGCTCTGCCCGGGAGCGTCTCGGCGGGAGAAGAGTACGACGAAGCGGAGGCGTACGCCCAGAAGCACCCCCCGGATGAGTGTCTGTCGCCGTACTCTGGAGGTGAGTACGACGCGACCTGTAGCGGTCCCATGGCGAAACCGACGAACCCTCACACTGAATTGAACGCGAAGGAGGGCCTTTCGTCTGCTAGCCACGTGCGCCGGCTGCTACCGCTCGAATACTTTAGCCGGTTTTACGTGATGGACTTCCTTCTTGAGTCCTCTCCCAACAGCGAGACGTTTATTGTCCGACAAAAGGGTACGAGGAAGCAGTTCACGGCCAAGTTACTGCTTACGAGAGGCACGAATTCTGGGAGAGGTGAACACTCCGTCACGCTGACCGAGGCGCAAGTGAAGGAAAGTGTGATATCACTGGCAGTCGACCATCCTAATCTTCTGAGGTGTGTCGATTGTTTCTTTGCCGACATGAGCAACGCGCGGCGCATCCAGCGAGAGGTTGCTCAATGCACGGCCGACCACTGGAGTGGCGTCTCCCCACCGGATTGGCAGTCCGGCGAACTATTACCACCACCTCTGCAGGGGCGTGGTACTGTCATCCCTGACTTGCTCACATGTGAACAGCTTGGCGCACCACCTCCTGTCATTAGTGTGGCACCAGCTCGGGAGCCGCCGATAAGTACAGCCACCTCCGATCATTGCGCTGGATCATCTCTTCCCTCTCATGTGGCGGTGTCGGATGATTGCAGCGATCAATTGGAGAGCCCGTCCATGCCCGACACCACGAACAGCGGTTCTGAGAATCCTTGCATCCCTTCGCAAGGCTTGGGGATATCTAGACAGATGAAAGTGCTGCCTCCTGTCTCTGGCGCTTCCGCAAAAAGAAGACCGAGAAGCTTGTTCTCCAAACTGTTTTCCGCTTGTTTGATCGGCACGAATGTGGCCACGAGGAATCGCAGTCAGCTGATCAGCTGTCCTCAGAACGTGGAAGATGATCCGAACAGCAGCGTGGAACATTACGAGCAAGAGAAGTCGATGTCTTCTCTCCCCCACACCGATGTATTGTCATCAGTCTCCACATGCCACTCGTTGGACGGGCCTGCGGCGATAACCGGGCTACCCCAATCTGGAAAAGACGTGAAGGGTGACCTCAGTAACGGTCGCGTGGCGGGCATTCTCATCTATGAGGTGGACTACATTACAACCTTGGAGACCATCTCCAAGGCCCACGGTCCGCTCTCAGAAACGTTTGCCGCGCAAGTGATGGCCGGTGCTTTCACAGCCTTGGCGTACCTTCACGACTTCCGTCCCCACCTTGTTCTAGTACATCGTAACCTGCAGCTGAAAAATATTACGATTGATGATCACCAGCAAGTGCGACTGCGCGACTTCAGCAACGCTGCGTGGTTGATACGAGAGGGCACGTGGACAGTGCAGCCTCGTCTACCTCCATGCAGTGACCCCTTGCTGAGGCGCTCCTGCTCGGCTGCTGAGCGTGCCCAGATCATGCTCTTCGCAACTGGCCTGGCAGGGTGTGTGCAGGCTCCTCGTTACTCAGCTCCCGAAATGCTGAGGGCCTACGCTGCCATTAAGGACAAAGCGCGAGCAGTTCAGGAGTCCTCGCAGTCCTCCGCCCAGTCGTCTCGAGGTGCTGATTCCGTCCAGTTGCCGCCCCGTAATGAGTGCCTGGGGGATGTGTGGTCGGCTGGGGTCTGTCTCTACACGCTTCTGCATTCCTCCTTCCCATTTCAAACCCGTGAACAGCTTGAGCAAGAGAGTGCCGGCAGGAAGGTACCATGTGGGTCCGTTATGGAGCAGATACTGCTGTCCACACCTGTGCCAGTTTCTAGTTCACTAAGCTTCAACGCATCACAGATTCTGCACGGTTTGTTGGCGGTCGAGCCGAGCAGTCGACTATCAGCCTCTATGGCGCTTATCCATCCCTTTCTATGTCCCATGTGAACATGGAAGTATTACCGGTGCGAATCCTTTTTTTTCCTGTCGAAACCGCTAGAGAAAAAAAGTTGCGTGCTTGCTTTTAAAAAAAGTGAGAGAGGGACACTGGTGGGAAGGGTTGTGTGTTGGTGGGGGATGAGGGGCGTTGAAATGGGGACCGGCGGAAATGGTCTGTGCAAGCGTCTGTATGCTGTTTCTGTGGTTTCTATATTATCACTTTTTATGCCGCTTGCAAACCTCTGCATCGCCTCTCCCCTATTTTTTTTTTTTTTTAGTTGTGTGCGTGTGTGTGTGTGCGTGTGTAATGCAATGCTTTTTTCACAGTTTCGCGTTCTGGAAACGTTTCAGCTGACCCACTGCCTATTTTGTTTTTTTTTCCCTGTTCTTGCTGTTGTTGGACCTGTGCGCTTATTATTCCTCCCAATATGGGGTGGCACTGGGCGATGTGGCACCTTTTCGTTTCTTCATTTTGTGCGTATGTACTCCTGTGCATGAGAAAGGATGCGATTACATTAGGGAGAATCTGTCCCCCCTGCTACCTGGGCGCTACTCCATTAACTTTTTTTTTTTCACTCTTCCTGTTCCCGTCTGTAAGGCCCCTTCTCAGTTAGTGATTGCTGATTTCTAACGCTATATCCACTTCACCATCCTTCTAACCATTTTTACCCAACTGTTTATTGGTACACGAACTGTTCTTCTTCTTTTATTTCCATTTTCCGGTCATGACGCAGCTTCTACCTTTTTCATTGTTACGGTTTTCGAGCATCACCACCAGAACTGTCATGCGCTTACGCCATTACACTGTCTCCTTCTCACCATTAGCCGGTGGTGTGCGTCTGTGCGCTGCGAGGGAGATGCCGTGAGCAACGATGGCGCACGTACGCGTTATTACAGCACGTAATGTGCATACATACGTGTGTGCATTTCGCCAAGCGAATAAGCTTCTGATTCTCACCAGTGCTATTGGTTGTGACAGCCTTTTCTTCTTTTTGAAGGAGAGGGGGGGGGGATATGTGCATGCTGGCCATCTCGCGGATATCGTGGACTTCTTTCCGACCTGGACGGTACTCCTCGCTTCTGTGAGCGCTGCTATGTAGAAGTCTTGCCTATTCTAGCTTACCCCCGCGACCCCCTCACAACCCCTTTTTTTTTCGATTATTGTTGGTGTGGACCAGACGGAAGTTGCTTGGTCGCTCCACAATGTTCACTTCATTGGTAGAATGTGGCCTGTATTCCTCGCAAGGGAAGAGGCGACCATGTATGGAACGGGGATGGGCCAATAATTTCATTTTACTGGTTACTGCTAGTGACACACCTCGATAGTTCTTTTTCATTGTTATTTGGTAAATGCATGTGTCTGAATGAAATGTGTACGTTACTGAGGGCTGAGTGGCTGTCACATACGAGCATTTGCTTGACTTTCTGCTCCTCAACGGCCACTACATGTAGTATTTTAATGCCATTTGCAACGGGGTGGGGCGCTGACATTGCGCACTTGATCGGAGGACTAAAATAAGT
Organism: Blechomonas ayalai; assembly: GCA_020509355.1. Lineage (NCBI taxonomy): Eukaryota > Euglenozoa > Kinetoplastea > Trypanosomatida > Trypanosomatidae > Blechomonas > Blechomonas ayalai. The sequence continues at coordinate 59,943 of JAIZPF010000085.1, read as the reverse complement.
ACATTGAGCGACACATGAATAAGTGCTTTTTTTATTATTATTGTTGTTGCTTGCACTCTTCACCTCATCCTTATTTGTTGTGCATGCTAAACTGTCGACCTCAACAGTGCTCCTTATGCCGTGCTCCAATGAGACCATCATAAGCATTTTGATACCTACTTTCTTTGTCTCTTGTGACGATCTTCTTATAGCCACTGCCCGTGCTTCCCGGTTATAGCGTTCCACAATAGAAACGTATGGCTTCCAAAAAGGACGAAGTGCCCATCGATGTCACATGGGAGGATCAGCGTCGTATCTGCACCTTTTCTCGCTTGCACAGGCGTATTCAGCATTTGAAGAAACGTGAACAACTCCTGAAGGACGACCTTGAGAAGCTAAGCGATGCATGCGATGAGGTCATGATCTGCGATGGGGTCAAGTATGTTTTTGGCGAGGCCTTCGTTGATCTGGAGAGCGACCGTGCAGGGGAGCTTCTGGAGGAGGAGAAGGTGAGAATGCAAGGCGAGCTGGAGGGGACGACAAAGGAGCTGCAGGAGCTCGGGGCCGCATTGGATGAACTCAAGGCGCAGCTGTACGCCAAATTCGGGAGCCAAATTTATCTCGAGGATAAGTAAGAGGGGTGATGTGGGTGCCGCATTAGGGCGTGACGCAGAAATCCTCAGCCCCTGCTGTGAACGAGAACGCAGCTACCGTGATTAAAGCAGTGTGGGCAAGGTGAATGAATGGGGTATGTTTCCTATGGATGTGATATGCCAATCCCTACGGAGACGGGGGATAGCTGTCAAGGTTCTGTTCTCTTATACCCCCATCCAGGCTACTACCAATTAGCTCGAAAATGTTTGATCAGAGTGTTTCATTGCCTCTGAGTGTGCGAGTTGTGCGCCGCTCAGGCACCCATTGGCTCTTGTGTGCGCGTTCCGGGTGTTCAATTTTTTTTTCTTTGTGGCGGGGTGGCCAGCATGCTCGGCATTCCTGTGGCCTCTTCTGTGGCTTTCTCTGCGCACAGCTCCTCTATTCATTCGCTATCGAACCCGCAATAATTCCCAACTGAAGCGCAAGGAAGTTGTCTCACAACTTTATCAATAGCTTGTACTCGGACAAAAACCCGGCCTCTAATCTCGCATTATGCTCTGCGAGAAGCCTGGTGGCCCTATGCACGACGCTCTCCGTCATGCATTGGAGGAGCTGCGATCGAGCACCAATCCCTACGCCACTATCACCTTCATCACGAATGTATTGCAACACAGTGAGAGGATTAAACTCCCATCCGATCGAGATTATGTGAACGCGTCTGGCAGTAGTACTGTGGTGCGCTTGGGGCTAACCCCACCTGTGACGCCACTTTCTGGTGCGGGAAGTGTGGGAGTGGGCAGCGCCTTTGCAACCGCGCCTTCCCTCCGGCAACCCGTTGGCGTCCCTCATTCAGGGCCGTATCGGCATGCGTCCCCGCAAGTTGGGCGTCCGGTTACTCCGGTGTCCCCCTTACCCAACCGTCCACCCGGGTCTCAAGCAAGGACAGCGGGCGTGCCAAGTGCAGCAGCAAGCACCTTTATACAAGGTTTTGTGGTTGGCGGCAGCGTGGCGGGGTCGGCATTGCCCAGTCAACTATCACAGTCGTTCAGCGGGCCAGGCAATGAATCTGAGCGGAGTGCATCCGGTACTGTAGCCGGTGCTAGCGCACCGAGGCCCAGAACAGTGTTTAACGCCACGCAGGTTGCTCGCCTTCTATTGCTACGTGCCGATGCCTTTTCGTTGACAAAGCAGCACGAACAGGCGTTACAGGATGCCCTCAGCGCGGTTGAGGTGTCTCAGGGTCGTTTCCCTGAGGCCTACTTCACCGTTGGACGCGAGCAGCTACGCCTCTACTTAATTCCAGAGGCTGTAGCGTCGTTTGAAGTGGCCGAGGCGTGCTTATCGCGCTGTGCGGCGGGACAGGAAGGGAGCCCCTTCGTGGAGGAGAATGATCTTCCTGCAGAGGAAGACTACTGGGCACAAAGAGGCTTTGAGATGTCGGAGGTCAAACGCCTCCAACTGTCACGAAGCGCATTTGAACATGGCGAGCAGCATGGGCAGAGCGGAGGAGGTAACACCGGTTCCAGCAACTCTGCAGGTGTTAGTCAACAAGCCGTACAGGGGCATGTCGCGCCCGTGATTGAGATGGATGTGGCTGCGCTGCAAGCTGCTGATGAGCACACCTCTGCCAACCTGGCGTGGGCTAGTGATATGCATACCGCCGTGGATTTCAAGACGAAACAAGCATCAGATCTCGTTGAGGGAAGCGGCTCCAACCCCTCGGGGAATTACCAGGCACAACCCTGCGAGGGAAGCGGCATGACCTCGTCAGAGCTGGCGATGTGGCGACGCATCAGTGAGGAGGGTCGGGCGCTGCTCGCCTTGCAGAATACGCACACGGCCCCGATGAGTGTGCACCCCACAAGTCTATCGCTGCTGTATCGCCGTATTACCCCTGTTCGTGGCGGGCTGGCCCTTTCCTTTGAAAACAGTACTTCTGCCGATGTGTGTCTGGTTGGCTGCAGTGCACCGGACGGGGTTTACCATGCGGGCTGTTCGTTTCCCGAAGTTATCGCGCCCAACTACTGCGGTGTTGGTCTTCTACAGCCGCGATCTTGGGGTGGATTCTCCGGTTGCATCTGCTACGCCCTGAGCGACAACCTTTCTTGCTTGTTTTTCTTTGACAGCCCACTAATGGGAGCCCTGCGGTGTGGTGTGCGCTTCCAAGAGTACAGCGCGAGCAGTCTGTGCATGGCATTTGTGGACTTGAATGGAGGAGGAGCGGGCGGTATCCAAGGCATGAGTTCTACTTCCATGGACGATACTCCCTTCGGCGGTCGTCTTAGACCACTCGCCGGGAAGTTTCCCAAGAACTTCAGCTTCATCTTTCACGCGCCAGAGGGAGGCACCTCCTCCGCCACCCGGCAGTTGGCCGCACAGCTGATCAAGGTGCCCCCCACGCACAGCTGGGTCAGCTCAACGACGGCCACTATTGACGACCGCGTCGTAAAGGCCTCCGCGTCCGTTACGCACAACCACATCCTTTGCTTTTCCCTCGGGGAGGTGCTCCCGGTGCGGCTGCGCAGTGTGGAGCTTCTACCAGCCTTGGAATACGCCGGTCCTGTGGTGCTCAAGAAATTAAGCGCGGTCAACTCACGCTATCGCAAGCTGGTGAGCAACCTACCACCGCCGATGTTTTATGGATCTGGACGTCGAGCCTACCCTGACTACTGCTTGGTCATGGACCGGCGTTTCTCGCCATGGATCGTTCCAGACCGCGAGCCCGTGCACTGGCGAATCGTCTTTGACAACCGCTCTCTCGACCACGATGACTTTTGTGTGGTGGATGAGAGTAACCCGCAGCACAATATCCTCGTCATTGCTGCCGATGCGCAGTCAAAGCTCGCCGGGACCTTTTTTCTTGGCGACAAGCGGTCGTCCCACACGCAAATAAAGGAAAGTCGGCTGCCCTTCAGTGACACGGTGTATTTGGCAACTGCCATGGGACAGACGTACGCCTGCTGCTACACGAATGCGAATGGGCAGCTGACCATGTCCTATGGCAACGGTGGATCTAGCAGCAAGCCTGAAGACGTTTTGTACACTGTATCCAAGCGCACACCAACTTATGAGTCTCCCGCGCGGGGTACCCCGGAGGAGGGTACCAAGACGCATTTAGCCAGCCTCCCTCTATCGTTCCTGAGTGAAAAACCCACGATGAAGCACGAGGGACGGGGCAGTGACTCGTTACGGGGTACCCCCCTCCGTCTTCCTGTGACCTCTCCCCTCAGCGGCACGCAGCGTAATGCCAACCATCCTGCAAACATGGCCTCAGCGACCGCAAGTGCTCCTAGCTACTGGGCGAACTGGGAGCAATACTCCGTGTGGCGTTCCCCTCGGTACAGCACCGAGGGGATACCGCATGGGTCTCCCGGACGCACCGTCACCAAGGAGGATGTTGTAGCGGAGATAAAGGTGCGCGCTAGCGGGTTTCAGCAGCTCATGCGAGGCTCGCCCGTGGTGGAGATCACGTTGTTCACAGGAGCTGATGGACTGTTGGTAACGGTCTTGGCCTTTTGCAGAGCCCGTTGGGCCATCCAGCGGTAGGCGGAAAAGGGGGGGGGAAGGGAAGAGAGGCTAAGAGAGAACGGGGGATAGTGAACGGAGAGGGAAGGCATGATGACATCCGCTACCAACGGGCATGATGGTACGGCTTCTAAAAGTCCTGCAGCTGGTCAGATACACCGATGGTCTGGCCCTTGTGATGAGCCGATATCACGTGAACTCATTTTGGTGTTGCCCACTTCTGTTCTCAGTCCATCGGCAGCGTGCACAGGGCGATGGCAGTCTGGCACAGATCCCCGCTGCCTACCTGTTGTACTCTTCTGGTTTTTGTTTTCCGTTCCCACGTGATGCTAGCCTACCGATGGTACACTTTTGACTTCGTTGTGCACTCGCATGAACGATTCTCACCATGCGGGAAGGCTTGCGTGAGAAGCAAGACTCTGGCTTCCCACTGCATGAGGCAAATACCAGCTTCCTCTTTTAGCGTTCTACTGACCTGTATCGAATGACGTGTGGCGACCGGATCCCTTCACCACATTGTGGCATTTCTTGTGTATCATTCTGCGGCACAAGGATCGGCACGTGCTTGGTATTCAACGTACAATGTGCAGGAGATGGACCCGTTGCTAGGCCTACTCCTTCTCCGTTACTCCACATGATGTTGCCTCCCTGTTGCAGATTTACTTCACAGCATTGTTTTTGCCTTT
>JAIZPF010000085.1:44023-55149 GCA_020509355.1 Blechomonas ayalai | reverse complement strand
CCCCCCCGTGCTATGTACACAGGGAACCGATAGGCGTTATTGTAGATCCCTTTGCTTCTTCCGTTTCTCTTATTGCGGTTACATCCCAGCACATACACCAGGTATAGCATCCGGTAGCGCATCACTTAAGTAGGGAAACAGCGGGCCATTCTACTTGACGCATACAGGGAAACCTTGTGTGTTCTTCGACCTCTCCCCTCCCCCTTTGCTACGGTTCCATTGCCCTCGTGGACCACTTACATACTTTTGTTTTTTTTTTGCTCTTTCCGTGCTTTGGTGGGTGCCCCAATCCGCGGTCCTACGGTGTGTCACTGTGGCCACACACACACACGGTTGCCACGAACTGCTTTCTCTTTTTTTACCGAATCGGTTGTGGACAGCATGTCGATGCACTGTCTCGCAGCACCTGTGGTGTGCGAAGGGTGGCTGGATACGATAGTGCTTCCAGCTTCTGACCCAATAAAACAGTGGAGTCGGACTTACTTCACGCTGACCCACCACGGATTATATGGCACCCGAGGAGAGGATCTGTCTCGGAAAAAGGTGCTCATTCGGTTTGAAAGAATGCGTGGGGACGAAGTCGAACTGAAGACGGTGTACTATATACCCCATATGGGAGCCGTAAAGTACCTTGGAATCGACGCTCTGCCTTCAAAGTCCATCTGCTCCGAACGCGTCAGCATGCAAACCTCCAAGATCTCGGGCATGGATAGCGCCAACGCTATCAGCCCGACTGAGGTGGAGGCCGATTCTACGCCGTACTACTTCTGCCTGTGCGACGTGCACCACTGTAAACGGCGGATGCGTTTTTTTCGCACTTACTCCGCGCAGACGTACCTTAAATGGATAAGCCATGCGGCGCTTTTGTTGCATGAGGGCAGCGCCGCCACCGTTGTGCCCACTGACCACCCGCTTGAGTTGAATAGCCCCCTCCCGCTGTCCAACAAGATCCAGCATCTGCTTACCGGCAAATGGACGTACGGGAAGGGCGGCATGCGTTACATCGTTCATGAGGACCCCAATCCGTGTGGCAAGAGGGAGACGCAAACAATTCGGTATCGCTGCTTGGGGTGGAACGAGGGGGAGCGTGAGCGTATTCTAGGCGCGATAGTAACCCCCGCGAGCGAGCGGGATGGCTCATCCAGAACTTCCGTTGATTCATGCACCAGCCAAACGAACTTTACAGCCACGGCATTTGCCCAAAAGGTTCATGAACGTTTTGATGCCTGCTGTAACCATCCGGAGGAGTCGGTCTGTAGTTGTGGAAGCAATATTGGCACTCGACATCATTCTGTGCTTCGAGATGTCACGGGGACCGAGCTAAACGTACCGAAGGGGCTAGATAGAACCGCGACGGTATTCAGCTCGATGGAGAACGCCACAAGTAATACCGTTCGATCGGATGTATAGCGCGTGCTTTGCGGCAGATACCTGCCATTCAGCATGATGGTGCTGAGACTAAAAAAGCGCTCCTGCCCCTTTTTTTTTCTTCTTGCTCAATTTGTTCGCTGGAAGGACCTTAGTGAACAAATTGAGCTCACGGATCAGCTGCCAAGCACTTGGGCGGCAATATTTTTTTTTTTTTTGTGGGGGGAGGGAAGGGGAAGGCAACAATGCACCCGGAATTGGTAGAAGGGCTGCCATGGAGAACTGTTCACAATTGCAGTAGTGATGACTACATGACATGCGTCTTCTTTTTCTTTCATTGTTGGCGCCTGTTCATTCTTTCCCCAAGTAAGATTATTTTACTTTCCGTTGTTCTTGTTTGATGCGGCGTAATGAATGCATAAGAAAGTCATCCCTTTTATATATTTTGTGGGGTTGTCAGCCCAGTTGCAGCGATGTGCACCCACCACCTGATTTCTTTTTTTTTTTCTCTCCCTGCTCAACGGATGCACGGTGCGTGCGCAAGCCTGGGGTTCTTTTTACCTTTGTTTTCCACTGCCTTCTGTACACCTTGTGATCACGACGTGATGCTGTTTATGGCACTTGCCCCATGGGCTCCACAATCGCGGTGCCCGGGTGTTGGGGAACGCAGATTAATAATCGTTTGCTGGCATGCATACGTGGACAGTAAGCGATCCACTGTTCATTTTCGATACCTCCCCATTTTTGTTGTTGTTGTCGTCGTACACAGAGAGGAAGGATTGTACTCTCGATACGAATGATAAGTCTGGAGGGGGATGCTGACGTTCATGTCCGACCCGACCCAAGCTGCCAGCTAGGAGGTGCAAGGTACCCCTCTGACAATGGGTGCGCATGGTGACAACTCACATGCTCCTTGTAGGGATTCTTTGAGGTAGTGTGTGAACTTGGCTGCCCATTTTTTTTTCTTTACTGTGTTACTCGTCTACATTGTATGTGGAGTTAGGTGTACTTTGAATTTATCCTCCTATATTTCACCTGTCAGACCCGTTTTTTTTTTTTCTTGGTGTAGGAGCTGTTTCTGTTACGGAATTCCGCATACGTTTCATTCACGACTGCCGCATTGTTGCCCCTGCACTGGGGCTGCTGTTTTACTACAGTGGTATTGGCACACTGGACGGCTACATGACGGGGATCATGCGTAGCGTTTGTTTGGAGAAACGTCTTGTTGTAGAATTCAGGAAGTCTGTTCGGTGTGCTTTTTCTCTTATCATGGGTACACCTCTGAGCATTTTTTTTTTCCGTTGCTTACTTCCACTATCTTCGTTTGGGTGCCCCATTTTATCTTTCTTCTTGCCGAACGAGATTGCAAATCAACCACACATCTGCTGTGCTTATGCTGCGGGCCCTTATGTGTGGTTTCGTGTGGGCTTTGATCGTGTGCGTGTGTGTGTATGTGAACGTCCTCCCGTAAGCGTAATGTTCATTGTAGTATCTCATGAAGGTTGGAACGGTTGTTGGTGCTCAGTGGGGGGGGGAGAGAGGGCTGGTGTACTGGGATTCTCCGTGTGTACCAGGAGATGGCTGGCGGTGGGCGACTCAATGATGTACCGCAGGATGCTCCCGTTCTTGCATAGGGATTTCTACTGTCTTTCCTTTTTGCTCATTTAATCTTCACTGTCGTGGGCACAACTGTGCTGGTGGCTGCCGTTGATGTTGCTCTGCGCTCTCTAGCTGCCAGGTGAGGCAGCGCGACTACACTGGGATCGAGTTGAAGACGATCCTGGTATTCGCTGCCACCGTACAGACCAGGTGTTACGGCGGTGGCTTTTTAGATAGACGATAAAGATTTCTGAAACACAGTTATAAACTTTACCGCCACCATATTGCTGGGTTGTTGCGCGCTTCTCATGGGGGCCAGCTGCTCTTCTCTGCTGCCCACAATCGCGGGGCACCATCGCCCTCGAAACAGCAGCCCGTGGGGAAGACATGCAGAGGCCCCTGCTACCTACACGGGTTTACCGGTGGGTACACTGGTGGCGTATGAGCGGGTCTTCATTGGTTGCGACAACCAAGGCACGACTGTGGATGTAGCGACAGAGTCGCCTCCTCGCATTGGTATTCCGCAAGAGGGTGACAGTTTTGCTGACTACAACAACCAGGTCCCTCTCTTGCTGCAAGATATTGCTTATTTCTGGCGCAGTGCTCCTGCGCCGTCAACGACGGGGGGCTTCATGTGTGCGCCAGACGTGACCTGGCGGCAGGAAGCGGAGGAGGCGGTGAATCACTTCGTAAAGAGCACAAAGTACGCAAGGGCTCTCAGACACTACGCCAGTCAGCGTAGGCGGCATCAACGTGAAGGCCGAGGGCGCCGGAAAGGTGCGACTGGCCAATGCGGGCCTGTCTTTTCTTCTGTTTTTCGCACACTCAGTCAAAAGGCCCGGGGCACTTTGGTGGCTTCTCATTATGTGGCGCTTCTCACAACATACCTGAGAAGACTCCCGGAGCCTCTTCTACCTACGCTGTGGGTGAGACAGTGGGAATCACAATTGTCTCACCAAGCCTCCGATAATGTCAATACTGATCACTCTCTCGGACTTCGCTACAGGCCCAACCTTCGCCGTGATTTTATTGCCCCTCATCCTCTGCAATACGCAACGTATGAATACGTGGTGCACATGGTGCGATGTCATCAGTCGGAGCTGACTGGTGCCGAAATTGAATTAGTTTCCCAATCACTTGTCGGGGAACGACTCACGCGGACGGTGGCGGAGCTTTGCGTCTCGCTGAGGTTGCCTGCTCAGTCTTCTGTGCCCCAGCCCGTAGCGCTGCCACAGAAATGCTCCCCTGCTTCGCATGATTCGGCTTGTATATCCCCTAAACAGCTCAGTGATGTGCACCACCTGGCACGCACTAGCAGCGCGGGGGTGGTTGGCTCTGGAGATGGTATGCCATCTGTCACCCAGCCAGGGAAGCATGTTGGTGCGAAGGCCTCCACTTCTGCTGCGCTGAGAGAGATCCCCGGAGAGAGGGGGCTGGGAGGAATATGTCCAGTCCCGCGACAGCCGAGGGGTGAAGTAAGTGAGGAGCGAGTCACTGCTGCAGCGGGGGAGCGGTGGTCGATGCGCGGTGGGATGGAGGAAGAAATAACCACGACGTCCGACCTGACCACTAAGTCTGAAGGCGGTAAAGGGCGGTCGTCTTCGACTTCGAACGTCAAGGGAAGGGATGCCAGTGAGGCGCTCGACAAGGCCCCTCACCCAATGGCTGCAGTGGCGCTCCCTCCGCTTGCGCGATCGGTCTCTCTTCCCAGCGGTAGCTCTACCAAGTCATCTCTGCCAGCCCCGCACTCAGAAGGACCGCGGGAAAGGAATGCTTCCCTTGGGATCGTGGGATCGCCTTCGGTACAGCCTGGTGTACCTGTAACGGGCGGTAGTGACGCCTTACAGCCCTTCACCGGTGGAGCGGAGCGCTCCAATGCCAGCGGCAAAACACCCGCAACCCCGAAGTGGAAAAAGCAAGCAGCGGGCCGTGCGTCACCGTCGGAAACGTCCAAGGGCGGCGTTCTCACAATGAGCTTCAACAACACCTCCAACATTGGAAACCTTTCCACCGTACTGAAGAACGACTCCTTTGTGCTTCCGCCCGGGGCCACGTATGTGGACGAGGACGACGAGTTGGACGAGCTCGCCTTCACTGGAGGCTCTGGAGATTCTGCTCGTAATACCGACGACGCGGATGCTTGGCATCGTGACTGTTCTGCAACTCTTGTTCGTCCTCGGAAGGGTGGGGGGGAGTTGTCCATCCCCTATTCGTCTGCACCTACCGAGGCCCTACGACATGTGCCACACATAGAAGAAATCATGGAATCAGATGAGGCAGCCTTATTACCGGCCTATTGTCGGAGTGTCGATGACCCAAATTCTCCAGAAACCCTTCTCTCGCCTCCTTCTCCAAGTAACTCAAAGCCCAAGCGCGTTTCTGCGTTGTGCGATTTAAATCGCCCTGCGAATGGGGGGGGCCACGGTGTGCCGCCAGTCACGTCCGATAATGCGCCATCACAGCAGGTGACGCCGGCAAGTAAGGCACCGGACTCGTCTCCTCCGTCGCTCCTGGGGGACGCATTGCAGTCGCAGCCAAAGACAACTGGCATGGCAGGATTGGTACCCCCCGGTGACGAGGAGACACGATGGCCTATGGTGGATGTCGCGATTTTTCCTACCCAGTGCGACGTCCCTGCCGATACTGCGACTCCATCCATCGGTATGAAGTCTAGGGTAGGGGGTGTTGTACAAGCGTGCCCTTCATCCTTGGCCCCAACCGGCCAAGCTACGTCAGGGACCCGCACGGGTGAGCGCGTGGCCGTGCCTAAATTGCATGCCACGGCTTGCAGAGCCCAGTTGGAGAAACCGAGGTACATGGCCCTCCTCATTGCCAAGGAGCATTTCATGGGCTTTGACCATCTTCCATCCGGTCGTACCAAATGGGCTGAGGAGGGCCTTTGTTCCCCCAAGGCCCCAGGCTTCCCTCAGCTGTCTCCATCTGTTTGTCCTGCTTCAGTGTCCACGGAGGCAGAGATTAATTGTGCTACTGCCATGGTGGGTGATGGTGCGAACGATCGATCCACGCCCCGGGAGTTCGCTCTCGCGACAAGCATTGCGCCTACCTCTTCACAAATGCTACTTGAGCCGGACAGGATGGCTGACGTGACAGTGAGAGGGCAACAGGTGCTGCTGCAGGTGATCACGGCGTTAAAGAGGGGTGTATCCCCGGAATCCGTCCTGAAGCAACTGCACTGCTCCATGGGAGCCTCGCTTAGCGGGGAGGCTGGCGCCGATTTGCTTGGTGCCTCTATCTTCGACGATGTGGATGCGGGTAGGACACATGATCCACAAACTGATCCAAACTTAACCGCCCTACATATGCCTTCGGTACAAACATCTCTCGCTGAACTGTCCTCGTCGCAGAGTGTTCGTTGCGTAGGACGTGGACCTTCTGACGTGAGCGTTGGTGCAGCACAAAGTCTTCCAGGTAGGGATCCTCCTCGAAATGTGCAGAGAGATGACAGTCGCATTGCACATCTGGAGGAAAGGCTGCGGGAGATAACCACCACCCACGCCGCAGCTAATCATGAGATGACTAATGTGAAGCAGGAGCTGTCCAGACTATCCAGGGCACTCGAAGAGGCCTTGGAGGAGAAGAATGACTGGGCGAATGCGGCTCAGGAGGCCAAGTTAGCTGCCTGCGACGTTCTTGCTCGGTGCTCTGAGCTGGAGCGTCAACAACTACTGCAGGAGCACCATCGTCGCTACCTCGAGGTCCAGCTGAAAGCTATGCAGCACGAGCTCGAGCAGAGCAAAGACGAAAACATGAACTTGTCCGTTCGGCTATCGACTTCGCAGCGCATGACAGAAAAGTTGAGAGATGCCCTTGTTAGATGCTAGCGCGTGCCTGTGTGCACGATCATACGGGCACGCGACATAGGACATGGGCAAAAAATTGTGGCGGTGGTTTTGGCTCATTCATGCAGTGAAGTGGTGTTCGCATTTGGCAGATCTGACTGTGTTACATCAAGGTGGTGCTCACGAAGCTGGCAGGTGAGCAAAACGAATAAAATTGTATCGAACCGTGCCTTTACCTTTCGAGAAGAGCTCACCCTTCTGGTACCTTGCATATGTGCTGAAGTGGGGTCGTGTGTCGTTGATCTTATAGCGTAATGGGTACGCGTTAGCCGCGAGAAAACGCCACGGCCACTGCTTTGTTGTAGTTGCTCCATGCTTCGCGTGAGGGGTGAGCGAGTAGTATCTAGCGGGGACTGTCAAGCGCATCACAGGGCCTTTATCCTGCCTTTTCTTTGGTTTGTGGGACGACATTGGGGAAGAGGGAGAGGGGGGCACACGCCATATAGTCGATGACGGCATCCATCGCACAAGGGATGCCTTCAGCATTCGCCGCAGGCTACACAAAGATGTCCTTCTTGCCACTGGAAGAGCAAGAGCGCGTCAAGCTGTTTCTTGCGATGGCGTCGCCGGAAGACTGGAGTATTGTTTCTGAGCAGCCGTTGCTGGACAAGGATGCGGCGGCCAATGCTTCACTGGGCGGGCGCCTGCCACAGCGACTCTTGTACCTAGACTGGGAGGTTGAACCCTCACATCCGTGTGTGCATGTCTTAGCAGAGGCAGCTAGACTAGAGCCGCAGGACTTGTTGAACAGTGAGCGTGCGTCAACTGTGAAGGACCTACCAATGTTGGCCGATATTCCTGAAAACGGGCAGCGGACGACAGTGCCCGCTCGGTGCTCATCGTGTACCTCGTCATACTGGAGACGGGGATCCACGAGAGGCGATGGGTCATGCGATGGAATCCGGCCGAAGAACCCTCCTACCAAATATCCCTGCACAACAGCTGAACGTGGAATGCCAGAGGATACGGACGGTGAATTGTGCATCGACGGCTGTGCCTCTGGCACGGCTGTAGCTACTCGTTCCGTTCGCAACGCAGCGCGCAGGCACAATCGGTGGGTCTCCATAGCCAGCGAAAGCTCTCCGCGTCCTGTGAGGCCAAGTTTTGAGTATTCCGGCGGTGCGAACGGGGTCTGCAACGAAAGGCATGGGCCAGAGCTGTGCTCAGCCATACCTGACGACGTGCAGCAGCGAGAGGACTTTTCAGTGCCTGTGGCTGCGGCCCAACAGGGTTCGAGTCCGACCGCTGCTCTCCCCCACGATGTGACGGTATCGTTTCTCACGGATCTCTCCTCGCCCTCGATCTTTAGCGGCGGTGGGATGTCTCGCATTGCTGACACGACGCTGCATCTGCAACATGCCCACTTCTCTTCTTCTGCCCGTTCGACAGGATCGCAGATACAGTGCTTCCATCCCAGGTCTCGACGAAGGGATTCTACCGCAAATGATACCTGTGCACTCAGTGAGAAGGAGAGGGAATTGCTGTCTGAGCTCCGACAGAAACTGTCGGCGGTGGGGAAGCGTGTGCTGCCCCGGAGTTCTAGCACCTGAGCTAAAGTGAAGCGAAGAGGCATCACGTGTGGGTTGGGGTGACGCGGTCCCCTTCCAGACCTTTTCCGCCAATTCATGCTTTGCTGAGTGGTATACCATTTTTTCTTCCGTCTGTGTTTAACCGTACTTCGGCACGATTTCTGGTGGAGCGGAACGCGGTGGGCCGGTATCTTCATTTATGTGTGTGTGACGGGGATGGATTCTACTCAGTCCCTCTGCTGGACGTCATTGCGTTGTTCGGCCTCTCCCCCTTTGGCTTATGAACTGGGACAGTCCCCTATGGCCTCACGTTCGTTAGTAGACCCATCGCATGCCACCGCCCTATGATATGCTCTTCCTCACCTTATGTGTGACCCAATTCCCACTGCAACGTGAGCCCTTTACTTGTCGTGCCGCACCCCAACTCACACACACTCTCTCTCTCTCTTGGGGTCTTGTCTTGTTGCAGTGTGCCTTCCTTTTCGGGTTCCATGGGCGATGAGTGAAAGAGGCACGATGATGGGCCCTTAGATGCTTCCGCTCTAGGTGCTCCAGACACGCAGGAACGCACACGCACCGCCGGTAGAGACGCTTATTTCACAAGTATTTTGACGCCCTACATGCGCCTATAAGGAAAGGATAGCGGAGAGGCTTTTTTTTTTTCGTGAAGGAATTTTCCCTCTTACCGTATGGGACACGCTTCTGCGTACTGGATAAAGGAGGTGCTGTCGATAGCGTGGGATGGGAAGCCCTGCACAGTGAGCGGCATGCCAAGTGGTGGTTGTGGCATCGGGGTCAGGGGAGAGGGGGCGTGTGGTGGATCAAAGTCGGGGTATATCGTACGGCTTTCTTGCTCTTACGTGCTATCCCGATTGTGTTCTTGTGCCGTCGTCCTGCCTCCGTCCTGTTGCCGCTGTCATCATTTCCTTTCACGTACCCTAACCCTAGAACGCGTCACGTGATGTCCCCTTCCCTTTTTGATTCGCCGCAATGGTGTACAAATTGGAGTGGTGCGACGGAGCCTCACCAAAGGATGGTTGACTTTCCTGGTGGGTGGATATCCTGGTGCTGCTCGCATGTGCAGTTTGCTTCCCTCATCCGCTACCGTTGTTCCCAGCACTGATCCAGGAGTTACCTTCGTTGTGGATGATCTTCCCTGCCGTTGTGTTCACTGGAGACGTCACACCTAGAATACCCCTTCATCACAGGCCATTCTTTGCTTCACGCTATCGGGCCAGCTAGGTTTCTGTAGGTGTGCGTGTTACAGACCACACGGTTTACCACACGGTCGCCCAATCGGTCTTACCACTCACATCCTCTGCCCCACAGGCCCGTCTATGTTTCTCTCCCACTACTCTGTCGTTTCTTCCTTCCCTATGTCTTTCGCGTTGTACCGTATTTTCAGAGAAGACCTTCTCTTGGCATTTCCCGTCTGCGATAGCCACCTTTACGGTATGATGGTGAGAGGATGGGGCAGGGAGAACAAGATCGAGAGTGGGAATTTTGTTGTTGTTGCTGTGGACACTGATGGCTTTCTTTGGGGCATCGTGATCCACCCGATTAGACCCTCAGTCTGTAGAGGGATTCAGAGAACCTGCACACAGAGACGTATTTCACACTAGACATAGTAGGTCTTCCCGAACAGATGCCTACGTGACCACTAAGCGATGGAAGTGGCCACAGTCCCTCCCGACTCCATGCGCTATTTTTTTATTATATCGTAGAACGGCATCTTCCGGCGTTGGCGTGTGCGCATAGCGTGGTTTTGGTTGCACCCGGTTGTGGTGTCGAGCACTAATGAGCGACACGATAATAGGGATGTTGCACATCCAAGTTTCTGTGTCTATGGCTGAGTGCTCTTCTCACGAATCCTGAACGATACGTGCGGAAGAATTGGCGAGAGCTCCTCCCGCGCCGCCCGCGCTGTTTACGTATTCTTTCAGAGGCTTATCCCCTCTTCTCTCTTTTTTTTTTGGATTTGTGTGTCTGTTGGTGTGGGCGCCTGGGTGACTGTTACTGTGCGGGTGATGTGCCATTGAAAGGTTACCATTAGGGTGGCTTGGACTGTGCATCGCACCATGCTTCGCTCAGGGAGCGCATATCCTCGCGTGGGTCTCATCACAGAGGAGCGAGTACCATGTCTGCTTGTACTTGTATGTGCATTCGTGCCGTTTGGAAGGCTGCCCTCTTCTTTTTCTTCCATAGCAGAGTTGTGTACCGAGAGGGTGCTCTGGCCGGAGAGCGGTAGAGGAACTAGTGCGGCTTGCACTGAGATTTTATTATCATCGCAGGGTTGTCGCCTGCCGACGACAGTCAAATTGCTCGCCGTCTGCGTTTGAATGCCGCGCGAGAACAGGGAAGGCTCTCTGCTGAGCGTCTCGGCGCGCGACCGTCAGCACACGGACAGCACCCAGCAAGGCACTCATGCTCGCGAGGGACGCCCGGGCCATTCTCTGCATTCCTTGTCTCCTGTGGATAAAGCTGAGCCGATTGACACGACGAACCATCCTGCTGTTAGCATCTCTGATGCTCATTTAGGACGAGACCTCCACGTGATGCATTCAGAAAGCGCTAATACCGCCCTCCCTTCATACCCCAGTAATGCCCCCCTTCACGGCACGACTTATGTACGTACGAACAGCGGCGTGCATCGGCCTTGCTCACCAATGTCGTTGCTCCGAAAAAGTTTTATGGAGCCGGTGAGCGACGTTGAGGCGATGGCGAACTCCGTCATAGAAACTTTAGGGCCTGGCACAGCCTCGCGCATGTC
>JAIZPF010000085.1:0-16644 GCA_020509355.1 Blechomonas ayalai | reverse complement strand
GTTTGTTTATTTTTAGAGCAGTCCCGCCATAGCAGGCTCACTTCCGCGCGGATTCCAAATTCGATCAGCACCTTCCTTGGCCTGTGCTGCCTGAGGAACCTTTAGAACGGCACGACAGAAGCACACACACACACTGACTACTAGTCCTGAAACTGTTAACGGTTTCTCCTTGACTATACCGTAGGGACTACCGTAACAATCAAAGCCAAGCCACTGTCATGGAGGACGCAGAGAGTTTCCCGACGGAAGTAAGCCGTCAGGCCCGGTCGGACTTGCGTCACAACTACGTCTTCTCCCGCGTCAAGGACTTTCTTTCCGGTGGTGACCCGAACGTGACGGATGTACTGACGCGCCAATGTGATGTGAACTTTACTGACGGGTCGCCCAACTTCATGGTTGTGCATAGGATGCTGGAGGGGACGGGCGCGAACACGCTGCTGTTTACCTACCAGCCTGAGAGTGATGAGGAGGGCGGAGATGACGTGCTGAAGGTACTGAACCCGATGGAGGACCCTGTTTCACATGTTTACAAGCGCTCTGTATTCGTCTTCCGCAGCGCGAATGGCGTCCCCATCGGCAACAAGGATAGCACCCAGGTAGTGCAAGAGCTCACCATGGGTGTCTTGGAAGGTGACATTCTGCACTCCTATGAGCATCTCCTCACAGAGGTCTATACCCCGCTGTTCAACAAACAGCATGAGTGGGGCAAGAACTCACGGGGTGATCGCAATTGCTTCATTCTCGGATTGATGCGCTACGCAGACCGTGTGAGCGAGCTGCAGCAGATGAAGGATGACATGACAGAGATGGTTCCTGTCGATGAGTCTACGTGGAAGCAGCTGAAGAGCGGTGGTGTGAACAGGCGCGGCGGTATCAACGACCCCGCCGTCGTGCAGAAGCTTGCCACTACCGTTGAGTCGTGGATTACCGTAGTTGACGGAGTAATCGCATCTGCGCCTAACTACGAGGCGGAGCTGCAGGATGAGAGCGCTGGGCCGAAGACGGAGATTGAGATCTGGAAGAAGCACCTGGCGAGGCTGCGCCTGGTGGAAGATCAGCTTGCCGAGGTTCAAGCATCACGTGCTGTGCAGTACCTGCGGGAGGCTAAGAATCCCCTTGTTATCCGCTGGACAGAGATGGACGCAGAGCTGACCGAAAGCCTCGCCGAGGCGCAGGAGAACACCAAGTACCTGCAGTCACTGGACAAGTATTTTGATGTATTGTATAGCTCCGACTTGCAACAGGTGACGAATGTTCTCCCCTCGCTAATGGCGAATGTGCGCATGATATACGTGATCTCTCGGTACTACCCCACACGCGAGCGCATGACGGCCCTCTTCTTTAAGATCACCAATGCCCTTGTACTTGCTTGCAAGAACGCGATCAATCCCTCTGGCACGCGAGCACGCATTTGGGACATGACGCAGTCCCGCGACACCCTGCAGGACCTGCTGCAGCGCCTGCAGCTGAGCGCTGACCTTAACAAGGTCTACGTGGATCAGTACCGCGTGTCGCAGGAAATTCTCGCGAAGAAGGGTGGGAAAGAATTCGACTTTGATGAACTACGTTTTCTCGGTCACTTCAACCTCTTTACGAAGCGCGTGGACAAGCTGATCGCAGTGTTTCGCAAGGTGGAGCAGTTTGCCCTCTTGCGCGACTACCACATCGATCAGATGGAGGGCTTGATTCCCCGCTTCGAGGAGTATCTTGGTCACCTGCGAGGTAAGACCACAGATATTCTCGACATCCACGATAATAACAAGTTCGACGTCGAGTTCAAGATCTTCGAGATGCGCATCAGCGAGCTCGAGACCTCCATGCAAGTGGCGATCAACTCCTCCTTTGAGAACATCACCTCGACCGAAAACGCCCTCATGCTACTGCAGAAGTACCAGCGCATTCTGCAGACGGACACCTTTAGCGCCGACCTCGAGTCCAAGTACCTCGTTATCTTCCACAGCTACGGTCTGGAGCTGGAGAAGGACCAGAAGACCTACGAGCGCTACAAGGCAGACCCGCCCATTGCGCGCAACACCACCCCTGTTGCGGGGACCATCAGCTGGGCTCGGCAGCTGCTGCGCCACATCAAGGGCCCAATGGACAAGTTCAAGACAAACCGCACCATTATGGCCAACACGAAGGACAGTAAAAAGGTGATCCGCACGTACAATCGAGTCTCCGTCGCGCTGCTGGAGTTTGAGGCGATATGGGTGGATGCGTGGAAGCGCTCCATCGAGTCCAGCAAGGCGGGACTCGACGCTACACTGCTGGTGCGTCACGAGGGGCGATTGTATGTCAACTTCGACATGGAACTGCTGCAGCTCATCAAGGAGACCCGCGCGCTGATGCTGCTAGGGGATATTGATGTGCCTCCCAGCGCTAAATTGGTCCTCATGCAGGAGCAAAAGCTCAAGGTCTTCTACAATGAGCTCACGTACCTTGTACGGGAGTACGAACGTGTTGTGGGTCGGGCTGGAGAGGCACGCAGCAAGATCATTGGCATTACAAGGCCACTACTGCAATACACACTGGATCAGCTCGACTCCGTCTTTCGGCCAGGTGAAACGACCCTGACATGGGCGTCGATGAATGTGGACACATACCTCATGCGTCTCCATCGCGCCATTTCCAGCCTGGATCAACTCGTCACAAAGGTGAACGTGATTATCTCCAACCGTATTCAGAACAATCTCAAGGCCGTCTCCACGACGCTGCTTCTCAACTTGTTTGAGGATCACTTTTCTTTGGATCAGTTTGTGCATGTCCAGGAAAAGCACGTCCGCCAGCAGTGCGAGGTCATGAACATCAAGAATCGCGAGATCGAGAGTGCGGTGGACGATGTGGTCTCAACGATCCTTTCCAGTCAGGGAAGAGCAGCGGATGATTACACCCTGTTGGACCCAGATACGCAGGAAAAGATTGTGAACCTGAAGATGCACTTCAGCCGTCTGATGTTCAAGGCCATCTTAACCAGCACGACGCGATCGCTCAACTTGCTCAAGAAACGGGTTGGGACACGAAATCGGGTGGCTTTCCTCTTCGCGGAAAAGCCGTTGTTTGACGTCGACGTGCAACTTATCAACGCTGAGCCGTACATGTTCCTTAGTCCCTCCCTCGATGAGGTGCAGAAGACGATCAACCAGTGTGCGACGGCCATCCTTTCCTGCAGTATGTACATGGCCCCCTGGAAGGGCCTGCCGCCGGAGTGCTCCTCCTACTACGAGGAAATTGCCAAGAACAAGGAGGTGGTTAAAGTGGTACTGCTGCTGACCGGTGGCGTGCACGGTTTGAAAAAGCAGGTAATGGAATATCTCAGCCACTTCCGCGCTTTTGAGGATCTCTGGAAGGCCGATATGGACGAGGTATTTGAAGAGTTCCACCAATCAGATCCCTCCCTCGATGACTACGAGGCCAAACTGAACTCCTACGTTGCTCTGGAGAGCCAAATCAAGAACCTCGCACCCGTTTATAACATTGGCAGCCTGGCTCTGCAGAACAAACCGCTCAAGTTGGAGCTTCTGCAGCGGATAGGCGCGTGGCGCGAGTTGTATGCCAACAAGCTGTACGCCGAGGCGCAGCACCAGTTGGACTCGCTGACGCAGAAGATGGATGAGGAAGCCCACCAGCTCGGCCTCCCCATCCCTGATCAGGACAAGCTGGAAGACCTGCGCGTTCTCATGGACACCCTGAAGGACATCCGTAGCCGTGAACCTCTTGTGGACTTCCAGTTTCACCCCGTGCTGCAGTCCTACGCACTCCTACAGCGCTTCAACGTGCAGATCCCAAAGGAGGAGATTGACCGCGTCGAGGATCTCCGCTTTAAATGGCGTAAGCTGCACAAGGCGGCCGCCAAACGTACAGACGAGATCAATCACATGCAGCACGGTTTCAAGAAGGGCCTTACCCAAGAGGTGCAGAAGTTTGGTGCGGAGGTGATCGCGTTTCGCAACGACTACGACGCCAACGGGCCTATGGTAGACGGTCTGCAGCCACAGGAAGCCATGGAGCGGCTGAAACGGTACCAGCGCCAGTTCGATGACAAGTACCGCAAGTGGATGACCTTTATGGCTGGTGAGGAGCTCTTCGGCCTGCCCGTGCACAAGTACCCTGAGCTCGTCAAGACCCGCAAGGAGCTTGAGCTGCTGGACAAGCTGTACACACTGTACATCAGCGTACTGCAGAAAGTCAATGGGTACAATGATATTCTGTGGTGCGACCTCGACTTTGACGCCGTATGCGAGGAGGTGAGTGTCTTCGTCAGCCAGTGTAAACGTCTGCCCAAGTCGCTGCGGGACTGGGATGCGTACATTGAACTGAAAAAGATCCTCGACGACTTCATGGAGCTGCAGCCCGTTATTCAAGAGTTGAAGAACCCTGCCGTGGTGGAGCGTCATTGGCAGGAGATCATGAAGGTCACCGGCCACAAATGGCGTACCGACCCCGACCTCTTTAAGCTGCAGGATCTGGTCGACGCCAACTTACTGAAGGTAGTGGAGGAGGTGGTAGATATCGGCAGCTCGTCTGTCCGGGAGGCGGAGATTGAAAATAAATTCCGCATTCAGGAGGCCCTATGGAAGGACCAGGAGTTGCATTTCAGCGAGTTCAAGCACCGGGGCCCAATTATCCTCAAGGGAGATGACACCTCGGCTGTTCGGGAGGGTTTGGAGGAATCCTCCCTGGCGGTCAACTCCATGCTGTCCTCGCGGTATTGCGCCTTTATGCGTGATACCATACAAGGGTTTCTTCAGAAACTTGTACGTGTTGGTGAGACGATCAGCTTGTGGACGGAAGTGCAGTTCACGTGGCAGTACCTTGAGGCGGTGTTTGCCGGAGGCGACATTATGAAGCAGCTGCCCCAGGAGGCGAAGCGTTTTGCTATGATTGACAAGCAGTGGCAGAAGATCATGAATAAGGCCAACGAGACGCCCAATGTGATTGAATTTTGTTACGAGAACGAGCTGCTGCAGAACCTGCCCAATCTAAAGGAGCAATTGGATGAATGCCAGCGAAAGTTGTCCCTTTACCTCGAGCAGAAGCGAAACCTCTTCCCGCGCTTTTACTTCGTGTCCGATACGGTACTGTTGGAGATTCTCTCTCAGGCGAGTGATCCGCAGTCCATTCAGCCCCACCTATCTTCTATCTTTGATGGACTCTCCGCCGTCACGTTCGACCGGGTGAAACCCAAGGAGGCCGGCGCGCAGCCGTACTTTCAAATTGTGGAAATGATTTCTGGCGAGGGCCAGGTGCTCCCAATGCGGGAGCCCACTCCTTGCGTGGGCAACGTGGAGGATTGGCTGACGCGCCTCTGCAACGGCATGACGGACACCGTACGTGAGGTGGTCAAAGGGAGTGTGACAGAGCTCGGCACCTTGCTGGGCAACACGAGCTACCTCGGCACCATCATCGATCGCTACCCTGCTCAAGTGGCCCTGCTGATGTTGCAGCTGTTCTGGACGGCTGATGTGACGGACTGCATTAACAAGGGCATCATGCGGTCGCGTGGGAAGGACTCTGCCGCGGCTCGCGCCAAGTGTGATGCGGTGAAGAATTACCTGGTGAGTATTACCACCTCTCCTGAGTTGGAAAAGAAACCCTCCCGCATGCGTACGAACATTGAGACGCTCATTACCATTCAAGTGCATCAACAGGAGGTGTTCATGGATCTGCAAAAGGCTTCGATTAAGGATGTCACACACTTTGACTGGCTTAAGCAGGCCCGCTTCTACTACAAGCCGGAGCGCGACTTGACCATCATCTCCATCGCTGACTCGGATACGGAATACTGTAACGAGTATCTCGGCGTGAAGGAGCGGCTGGTCATTACTCCCCTGACCGATCGATGCTACGTTACCTTGTCTCAGGCTCTGGCGATGTACATGGGTGGCGCCCCCGCCGGGCCTGCGGGTACGGGAAAGACGGAGACGACGAAGGATCTCGCTCGTACGTACGGTAAGTTCTGTGTCGTGTTTAACTGCTCCGATCAGCTGGACCGTCACGCCATGGGCAAAATTATTCGTGGCCTTTCCCAGGCGAACGCATGGGGCTGCTTCGATGAGTTTAACCGCATCGACCTTCCGGTGCTTTCCGTTGTGGCCCAGCAGGTGAGCTGCGTCCTGCAGGCGCTGAAACAGCACAAGGACAAGTTCATCTTTATCGACGGGCAAGTCACGGACCTGATGCCTGGCGTGGGGTTCTTCATCACGATGAACCCTGGGTACGCCGGCCGTCAGGAGCTTCCAGAGAATTTGAAAATTCTCTTTCGTGGTGTAACGATGATGGTGCCCGATCGCCAGACGATTATGAAGGTGAAGTTGGCCTCGCAGGGCTACAGCCAGGATGACCTTCTCAGCAAGAAGTTCTTTATTCTCTACAAGCTGTGCGAGGAGCAGCTGTCCAAGCAGCGGCACTACGATTTCGGTCTGCGTAATATTCTCTCCGTGCTGCGCACGGCCGGTGCGGTGCTTCGCCGTAACCCGGGCAAGGACGAGGAGGATCTCTTTATGCGCACGCTGCGCGATATGAACCTGTCCAAGCTGATCTTTGAGGACATTGATTTGTTTGACTCATTACTGCGGGACATGTTCCCTGGCCGTCAGTTTATTAAGGGCAGCCACCCGGAGATTGAGGGAGAGCTGAGGAAGGTGGTGGAGGAGAAAGGTCTCATCTACTGGGGTCCGTGGATCAGTAAGGTGCTACAGCTGTATGAGACGAAACTGGTGCGTCACGGTATTATGGTGGTCGGCCCGGCCATGTGTGGCAAGACGCAGTGCTATGATGTGATGACTGATACCCTTTCCCGCACAACGGTGCCACACCAGCAACTCCGCATGAATCCCAAGGCCATCACGGCACCCCAGATGTTTGGCCGTGTCGATGTGGCCGGGGACTGGCACGATGGTGTCTTCTCCGCCCTCTGGCGTCAGGCGGTCCGCAGTGCCAAGAAGAAGAACATTTGGATTGTCTGTGACGGTCCGGTCGATGCGATTTGGATTGAGAACTTGAACACGGTGCTGGATGACAACAAGTTGCTCACCTTGGCCAACGGCGACCGCATTCAGATGACGGACACCATGAAGGCGTGCTTTGAGATTGAGAACCTGGCGAATGCCTCCCCCGCCACGGTGTCCCGCGCTGGTATTATTTACATCTCAGATGTAATTCTGGGCTGGAGGCCGGTGCTTGAGTCTCGCCTGCGTGCTAGGGTGACGCCTGATGGCACCATTCTTCCCAAGGATGTCGTCATGACCTGCAACCAGACCCTGTCGGAGAAGCTGCTCCGCATCTTTCTCCCTGCCGAGGGCACACCTGAGAGCGAGTGCATTACCTCGGAAATCGCACACTTCTACAACAAGGAATGCGGTATCGTGATGAAGACCTCGACGGCGCACTTGGTCGTCAACGCATTCCATCTCGCCGTGGCGTTGGGCGAGGAGATTGGCGAAGGGGCCGCCGTGAGCGACCTGCTGGCGGAACAGATTTACTGGTTCAGCATGGCCTGGTCCTTTGGCGGTATGCTCGAGTCCCAGGACCGTGCCAAGTTCGATCAGTTCGTTCGCAGCAAGTTCCACCACCTGCCGCCCCCGTCGGAGGGACAGATCTTCGACTTTTCCCTGAACTGCAAGACGGGCGAATGGGAGAACTGGAATCGCTTCCTGGAGGAGTGGAAGTACCCCGGTGATGACCGGCTGGACTTTTCGACGCTCTTCATCCCCACCGCCGACTCCGTCCGTCTGCACTACCTGGCCAACTGCAATTTCCTCCAGAAGCGCCCGACCATGATGATAGGCGTGAGCGGGACAGCCAAGACGGTCACCATTGAGAAGTTTCTCCTCCACATTAAAACGACAACCGAGCAGAGTAACTACCGTATGGTGAACTTCTCCTCCATGACGACGCCGCAGAACTTTTACAACACGCTGGAGGACATGACGGAGAAGAAGATGGGCTCCAACTACGGCCCGAAGAACTGTGAGACGCTAGCCGTCTTCGTGGATGACATCAACATGCCAGAGATTAATGAGTGGGGCGACCAAATCACGAATGAGATTGTTCGCCAGGTGGTGGAGCTACACCAGGTGTACGACCTCGCCAAGCCCGGCATGCGCAAGGAGCTCAAGGGGCTTGTCTTCATGGCCGCCATGTCGCACCCGTCAGGTGGTAAGAACGATATCCCCAATCGACTCAAGCGCCACTTTTCCATCTTCAACATGCCCCTGCCCGAGGAGGCGAACATCCAGCAAATTTTTGGAACCATCTTTGAGGGCCGTTTCTGCAACGACAACTACACGAAAGGTGTGCAGGATGTCGCACGCATGCTGACACGCATGTCCATCAGCTTCTGGGAGGACATTGGCCGGCGCATGCTACCCACCCCGGACAAGTTCCATTACTTCTTCAACCTACGCGATCTCTCGCGTATTACACAAGGTGTCATGCTTGCTGGAATGTATGCTGATCCGGATCGCCCCGAGAAGCGTGCACAAAGCCGACCGTGGGAGGTGATTACCGACGCGGTGGTGCTATTGCGCGTGTGGAAGCACGAGTGCACACGTGTCTTTAGCGATAAGCTGAACAGCGTCTCCGACAAGCGGTGGTTCGATCAGCATATCCAGGAGTGTATCGCGGACCACCTTGGCAGCACCCCGTACAAGGACCTCGTGGAGCAGGTGCGTGAGCCGATCTACATGGCCAACTTCCTGCGCGACCCCATCTACGACCCTGAGACGGGTGAGATGGCGGAGCCGGCGCCGCGTGTCTACGAGCCAGCTCCGTCAATGGAGGTTATCCTTGAGCGCTTACTCGCTGCCATGGCGGCCCATAACGAGACCCCTGCCGGGCGTGTAAAGAAGCTCAACCTTGTGCTTTTCGAGGCTGCACTCAAGAATGTCTGCCGCATGTCCCGTGGTCTTTCGCTTCCACGAGGTAACCTGCTGTTAGTTGGTGTGGGAGGCAGTGGTAAGCAGTCCTTGGCTCGCCTGGCTGCCTTCGTGAACAATCACGACTACGCCACTCTTACCATCTCCAAGGGCTTTGGCGTCAATCAGCTCTTTGATGCCATTCGCGAGCAATACGTCTCCGCCGCCACGAAGAGACCCGTCACGATGCTCTTTACGGATAACGACATTAAGCAGGAGATCTTCCTTGAGTATATCAACTCCTTCCTCTCCAATGGTGAGATCGCTGGCTTGTTCGCCAGTGACCAGCGCGATTCGGCCATCAATGACGTACGTCCTATCATGAAAAAGGATCCATACACCAAGTTCGAGGACATGAGCGAGACCCTGTGGAAGTACTTCATTGACCGGGTGCGGGATCGCCTGCACTTTGTCCTGTGCTTCTCACCTGTGGGCGACAAGTTCCGCACTCGGGCTCGCAAGTTCCCCGCCTTGGTGTCTTCTTGTATCATTAACTGGTTCTTTCCGTGGCCGAAGCAAGCCCTCCTGGATGTCTCGTCCCGCACCATCAAGGACTTTGAGATGGCGACAGAGGAAAAGAACAAGCAGGCTCTAGTGGAGCTGATGGCTGCCATCCACACCATGATGCTTGAGCGCTCCGAGGAGTACCTCGCCCGCTACCGCCGGTCGGTGTATAGCACACCCAAGTCCTACCTTGGCTTTATCGAGTCCTACACCACCGTTTACACAAAGAAGTTCAATGAGCTGAACGAAGAGGCAAAGAAGATTAACAACGGTCTGAAGAAGCTGCACCAGGCCGGTGAGGATGTCCGAGTGATGCGCACGCAGCTGCAGGAGAAGGAGGTGCTACTGGGTAGCAAGCGCAAGGAGACGGAGGTGCTGGTGCGGGAAATTGAGATTCGCACCGGGGAAGCTGAAAAGAAGCGCGCGGAGGTGGAACTGGTCAAGGAGAACGTCGCCCGTGATGCGGCCATTGTGGCGGAGGGTGAGGCCGAAGCTAAGCGAGACCTTGAGGCGGCCGAACCCGCGCTTCTCGAGGCCATCGAGTCCCTCAACTCCGTTACGGCTGGCGACTTTGTGACCCTCAAGAAATTGGCCAACCCGCCCGCTCTTATCAAGCGCATTTTTGATGCCGTGTCTATTTTGCTGCACCGTGCGTTGCTGGTGCCCGGGGCGGAGATGGTGAAGGGTTCTCTGTGGATTACGGACTCATGGGACTTCAGCGGACGACAGCTGGCCTCGGATACCGGCACGCTGGATAACATGAAGGACTTTGGCCAGACAAAGAAGGACAACATCAACGAGGAGACTTGTGAGTTGCTGCTGCCTTACCTCTGGATGGAGGATTTCACCGCGGAGCGGGCCCGCAAGGCGTGTGGTAACGTCGCCGGTCTGTGCACGTGGGTGCGCAGTATGCACAAGTACATCAACATTGCCAAAATTGTTGCACCCAAGAAGGAGAAGCTGCGCATCTCGACGATCAAACTGCGTGCGGCGAACAAGAAGAAGGAGGAGCAAGAGGAGGAACTTGCGCGAGTGTCAACCGAGGTGGAGGCCTATAACTCCCAGTTGGCAGAGGAAAACGCCAAGAAGCAAGCCCTGGAGGAAGACGCCAACTTCACCAAGCAGCGCATGGACAGCGCCAATGGGCTTATTGACGCCCTGTCTGGCGAGCGGGAGCGCTGGACGAAGCAAAGCAACGACTTTAAAACACTGATTGATCGTCTGGTCGGGGATGTTGCGCTTAGTTGTGCCTTTATTTCGTACTGCGGTCCCTTCAACTCGGAGTTCCGCTCGCAGCTGCTGTACGACTGTTTCTACCCAAAATGCAAGGAGTTGAACATCCCCGTCACACCTGAGCTCAACGTGGTCAAGTTTCTCGTCGACGAGACGACCATCGCGGACTGGCAGCTGGAGGGGCTGCCGGCGGATGACCACTCGGTGCAGAACGCAATCATGATCACCACCAGCTCCAAGTTTCCCCTTATGATTGATCCTCAGGGGCAGGCGCTGAACTGGATTCGCAAGCGAACGGAGGCAGAGCACAAGGTGGTGCAGTTGAGCGACCGCACATTCTCGAACGACCTGCAGGAACAACTCGATCAAGGTCGGCCGCTCATCATCGAGAACGTACCGGAGGAGGTGGATCCGATGATCGACCCGGTGCTGGAAAAGCAAATTGGCCGCAGCGGCAAAACGCAGATCATACGAATTAATGGCGAGGACATGACCTACAACGAGCAGTTCAGCATGTTCCTCACGACCAAGCTACCCAACCCAAGCTTTACGCCAGAGATGTTTGCCAAGTGCCTCGTCATCGATTTTACTGTGACCATGGAGGGCCTTGAACAGCAGCTCCTGTCGCATGTGATCAGCCGCGAGAAGGCTGAACTTAACGACGAGAGCGCCAAGCTTACGGAGGACATTAACAGCAACGAAAAGCGCCGAAAGAACTTGGAGGATCGCCTCCTGAAGCAGCTGAGTGAGTCGCAGGGCAACCTCATCGACGATGTGGAGTTGATCAGCACGCTGCAGGAGACGAAGGATGCCTCCGCTGATATTGCCGAAAAGTTGACCACCGCCATGGAGACGAAGAAGCGCATCGCCGGTGCTTGCGAGGAGTACCGCCCAGTTGCCCGCCGTGGTGCAGTGCTGTACTTTTTAGTGGTGCAGATGTCTGTTGTCAGCCACATGTATCAGACTTCCCTCATGCAATTCAACGGTATTTTTGACGGCTCCATTTTGAAGTCTGAGCATCACCCAGTCACGGCCAAGCGTATCAGTTGCATCATCGACTTCCTCAGCATGTCAGTGTTCAAGTACGTCATCCGGATGCTCTTCTCCAAGCACAAGCTCCTCTTCGTACTGCTGATGGCGTGCAAAATCCAGATGAAGGCCGGCCTACTGGACCCGACGGCGTTCGAGGTGCTGCTCAAGGGTGGCGGTGGCGTCCAGGTTGACCGCGCAAAACCATTCGGGTGGATGAAGGACAAGGCATGGGCCAATGTACTCGCTATCGCGCTGCAAGTTCCGCGGGTGTTCAAGCAGTTACCAGACCTGATTGCTCGTAATGAGCAGCAGTGGCGACAGTTTATTGACTCTGAGGCGACAGAGAACCAAATTGCCCCTGACATCAACGACAAGTTGGACCCCTTCGAGCGTTTGTTACTTGTTCGCGCGGTGCGCGAGGACCGAACGATGCTCGCCGCTACTCAGTACGTCGCCAAGACACTTGGCAAAGAGTTTGCTGAGCCGCAGCAGCTGGAGTTGACCGATGTGGTGGAGGAGACGACCGGAATCACCCCCATTGTGTTCTTGTTGTCCCAAGGATCGGACCCGACGACACTTATCGAGGCCTCTGCCAAGAAGCTCAAGAAGAAGATCTTTCCCATTTCAATGGGGCAGGGCCAGGAGGAAGCGGCGATGAATATTGTCAACAATGCCTGGCAGAACGGTGACTGGGCGCTTCTGCAGAACTGTCACCTCGGGCTTCCCTTCCTCCTCCAGCTGGAGGAGAAGTTGCGGCAGCAGCTGATGCCACCGCAGCCCGGCGAAAAAAAGCCGGAGATTCACGAGGAGGCTCGACTGTGGATCACTTCCGAGCCTCACCCTTCTGTCCCCATTGGGCTCTTGCAGATGTCCATCAAGCTCACGAATGAGCCTCCCCAGGGCATCAAGGCTGGCTTGATTCGTACGTACTCGTGGATGTCGCAGGACTATCTCGAGATGTTCCGCCGCCCCGAGTGGCGGCCAATGCTCTTCACGCAGTGCTTCCTGCACTCCATGGTGGTTGAGCGGCGCAAGTTTGGCCCCATCGGCTTCAGTGTTCCTTATGAGTTCAATCAGGGCGACTGGACCGCCTCCGTGCAGTTTCTGATCAATCACATGACCACCATCGGCGAGCAGCTGCGCAATCCCGTCAACCGCGACACCGTCTGCTACATGGTGGCGGATATCCAATACGGTGGCCGCATTACGGACAACAACGATCGCTCGCTCTTCAAAGCCATTACCGAGTTCCTCTATGACTTGCACATCACCAATCCGGACCGCTGTAGGGATGGAAAGGAGCTCACAGAGTTCCATCGCCATTATGGCATCCCCCTCTTTGATGACATCAACAGGCACCGCGAGTTCATTCGTGAGACCTACCCAGACGTCGACACACCCGAGGTGTTTCAGATGCACCCCAACCAGGATATTACCTACCGTACACGACAGGCGCACGAGGTGCTTGCTACCATCCTCGACGTGCAACCACGCGGTGCTGCCACGACGGGAGGCGTCACTCGGGAGGAGAAGGTGCTGGCGATGACAGACAACTTCCTCAAGCAGCTCCCTGAGAACTGGACTGTGGATCGGAAGGTGCACCTAG
The DNA here is from genome assembly GCA_020509355.1 of Blechomonas ayalai. NCBI lineage: Eukaryota > Euglenozoa > Kinetoplastea > Trypanosomatida > Trypanosomatidae > Blechomonas > Blechomonas ayalai. The sequence continues at coordinate 3,354 of JAIZPF010000085.1, read as the reverse complement.
CCGACCGTCAGCCCCTGTCGATTTTTGCCTGCCAGGAGATCGATCGCCTGAGTGTCACCATCCGCACCATCCGCAAGACCTGCACGGACCTCAAGCTCGCGGTGGCCGGCACCATTATTCTCACCCCTGCGCTACAAGATGCGCTCAACTATCTGTATGATGCCCGTGTGCCGCCTTCGTGGGTCGCGGTGGGCTGGCCCTCCCCGAATATATCCCTGTGGATGGCGGAGGTGGTGCGTCGCTATGAGCAGCTGAATAGCTGGGCTGTCAATGGCCGGCCGCAGGTGTACTGGCTACCAGGCTTTTTCAACCCGCAGGGTTTTCTGACCTCGGTACGGCAGGAGATTACCCGCAGCCACGCCAATGAGCCTATCCCATGGGCACTGGACAAGGTGGAAACGCGCACCGAGGTGCGGTCCTCCGAGTACCGTCCTGGACAGGACGTGAAACCAGAGGACTTACGCACGGAAAAGGGCGAGGTAATCGTATACGGCCTCTACCTTGAGGGCGCTATGTGGGACAAGAACAACAAACGTCTGCGTGACCCGAATCCGGGGGATCTCTTCCGCGAGCTCCCGATGTTGCTCATCTCTGCCTTCAACAAGGATGCCCCTGCGGCGCCGGCCGCACCACTGAAACCGGGGACAATGAAGGATAGGAAGGGTAAGCAGGAGTACTACCGCTGCCCAGTGTACAAGTACCCCACGCGTACGGACAACAACTGGATTTTTGATGTCAACCTGCCTGTGGCTGAGGACGATGCGTATTGGCGTATGCGTGGTGTCGCGCTACTTGGCAGTATTGACTAATGAACTGGAAGAAAATAGAGCGATGTCCTGTGATACCTTGGAGATCACCGTTGCCGTTTCTCGTGTTCCGGGCTAATGACGTGCATGATTTTCGATGGTTGGCGATGTTCTGTAGAAGGACGCTTGTGCAACAGGGGCACAATATGCACCTATATACGTATTCAAGAATAAAAACAGCCAGTCTCTTCGTGGTGAAGAAGGTCCCGACGTGTGTCGGACACATGTAAAGAGAATGTAATAGACGGATGCGTATGGTGGTGGTTGCACAGGAGGAGGGGGTGCTACCCAGCGATTCCTTTGTCACCCCTCTCCATTGTTGTATTCCCACACTTTATCACTGTTTCCATGTCCAGCGTGACGATAAACAGATACGATGACTACAGAGTGTTCTCATGAAATTGAGAGCTCACGTCGGTAGTGGACTATCGCACTTCTAGCACCCATGGTGTCGAGGAGCGTGGTAGCTGGCGAGTTTTATGTATGCGCGTGTTGTAGTTGCACCCAACGAGTCCCTCTCATTTCCACGTCGGTATCTTCCTCTCCCTCTTTTTCACCACTTGTTTACATGGTTTCGTATGTGGCATCACCTGCTTTCGGCTTGGCAGGTCGCAGTGCTCACCATCCCTCCTCTTCATCGCTTTGGTTGCTGAGGAGCAATTCAAGTACACCCCCAACCGGCCGGGCCTTCTCCTGGTGCTAAGGAGCTCTATTTGGAGAACGAGAAAAGGAAGGGAACGAGAGAACTGCCGGCCTTGGCTTCCCGGTATGCTGTCATGCAGTACGCTTACCCGCGCTTCTGTGCGTGTGGTTCAGAGTAAGGCACTCATCTCACCTGTACCCCATGATGTGATTGATCAAGCGGGTACCAATCTACCCGGCATCCCCCACGTCAATCGCGTCTGCCGAGCGTATCGGCAGTGGCTGAAAATAGGTGTTCTTTGCCCACCCAGTGCCCTTTGCGAACTGAACGAGCACGCACAAATGAACGAGCGGTTTGTTATCATTTTGCGGCAGAAATTCCGCGAGGGTGCGGCGCTTCGCGATCCTGACGAAATTGCTGTCGCCGTCCAAACATGCGAGCGTAGTTTAACGATGTTCCGCTTCATTGCGGCCGATGGCGCCAAGCGGAAGTTTCCTGAGGCAAAACCTCGGCTTAACCTGCATAGAATGGGTTTCTTGGAGATGGGGAAGATCAATTACAAGCAAATGGCAAAGGAATACTGGAATTCTTACATCATGCGCCGTTGGTAAGAGGGTGGCCAGCTCCGGTGTCAGGTATTCAAACCCGTGGGACGGCGGAAAGGTGCGGATGACTGCCCCCAATGGGTTTCCATCTGCGTGGTCTCTGGCTCGTCGAGCTTCTAGGTTGGATGCACGTGGGGTAATCTGTGCAACGAACCGCACCAAGCGAGTACATTTCGCATCACTGCCGTACCTACAGCGAAGCTATGCTCACGGTAGGTTTGTGCACACAGTTATGTTCTATCCACTCGCCAGCAAACCTGATGATTCCCACGCGGGCGCGCTTTCTCATCACATGGTTGTAAGCGATCACTGATGTGTCTGCAAGTTAATAAAAAGAAAGAGACCCAAACAAACCAGCCTCCTGCACTTCAGCTGGCTGTATGGCGTCCTCCACTCTCATCACGGTATAGTCGAGTAGCTAGGAATGTCGGATCGCCCTGAGTTGTAGTTGTCGCTGTCCCTCTCTCTATTAGGTACCTGCCACATGACACGGTTTCTTCCTCGTTTGTGTTCTACTCCCCACAACCGCGGCGGTTGTTTTGCTGCTTAAAGGAGAAGCATTTCGCTAATTAGTCCTCTTGTTCCGTATCACTCGACACAGTTGGCCTTTGGCAAGGAGGACATCGCGGAGTACACCAAAGGTCAACAAGTCATCCCCTGACATTACTGAAGGGCCTACCACAACCGCTTCAACAGAGCACTCACTTTCTTGTTGGACCTCATTGCAAGGCTACTCCTCCTATCAACTTATCCAAACAATCCCCACTTGTCCTTACCAAAGCTACCGCAGAGTTTGCCTACACCTGTAAAAAAATTTTGCAAAACCCTCTCTACCACGCCGGAGGCATGAGTAATGTGGAAGTCGTTGGAAACGGTACCCAGGAGGGAGAGGGCACGGTTCAGGAGCTCATCAACAAGCTGAATGACCTACACAAGGAAGACCCAGAAGTTCGTGCCGCCCTTGTCCAACTACGAATAGAAGTTGAACGGTGGGAGAGCCAGGTCAAGACACAGGAGTCAACAGCAACTGCATCGGATAATCTTCTTCTTTTGCAGGATAGCCTAGCTGGACTCAGCAAAGCACAGAGCAACTCGTCGGAAATAGCCGACCACCTGCAATCATTAATTCGTAAATTTCGACTACAGGAAACCCCGGCCATTGAAAACGTATCCACAGAAAGCGGTTCTCCGAAAAAGCTTTCAGCAATGGATAGCAGCTCCGTCTGTTTAGCCCACGTTCAGTTGTCGAACAACCAGGATGCGCAGGACGAACTCTCCGAGCGTGATGTTGAGCAGGAGG
>JAIZPF010000084.1:64455-76688 GCA_020509355.1 Blechomonas ayalai | reverse complement strand
ATTTGCTCTTTCTTTGTTTGTGGCCGCCGTTGTTGCTTTGTATTCCATCGCAGGGTGAGGAGGGTTTGGGTGCAGTATCATCCCTCACCACCTCCTCCCTGCGTAGACATTTACCCCAAAGCCGTAGGAGAGAGACACGTGGCTGCAGACATCCGTAGGCTTGTCAGTTACTCTAGCACTTCCTCCTCCCTGATTACGCGTTTGGCGTCGAGCCATGCGATCGGAGCGGCGCGGGCGTACAGGGCCCATCCGCTTTAAGTCCTTCTTGCGTAACACCGTTCTGGATGTCATGCGGAGTCGAGGTTGGATCGAAACAGACAGTGAGACGGACTGGGACTACTACTGGGCGGATGTCACGTGGATCCGCGATTGCTATGATCATGTCCGTCTAGATGATGGCCAGCGCATCAACCACTTCCGCAACCACTACGAGCTCACCCGCAAGGACATTATGGTAAGAAATTTCAAGCGCATGCGCAAGCAGTATGAGCGGGAGGGCGATGCTGAGGAGACTGCCGCGTGGGACTTCTTCCCCATCACCTTTTCGCTTCCGCAGGACTACGGCCTCTTTGAGCAGGAGTTTCGCCGTCGACCCAATTCCATCTGGATTATGAAACCCCCAGCGAGGGCGCAGGGGAAGGGCATCTTCCTCTTCTCCAAGCTGTCTCAGATCGCGGACTGGCGAAAGGAGTTCAAGCAGCGACAGGGAGGTGTGGGTGGCGGCGGTAATGTCCCAGGGAACGCCTACGGCGTGGAGGCGGTGGAGCCGTATCTCGCCCAACGCTATATAGCGAACCCGCACCTCATTGGAGGCAAGAAATATGACCTCCGCATTTATGTACTCGTGCAGAGTTTTAGTCCGCTGGTTGTCTGGCTGCACCGCACCGGGTTCGCCCGCTTCTGCCATCACCGCTTCTCGCTGGATGACATCGACAACACGTTTATACACGTGACGAACGTGGCGGTGCAGAAGACGAGTCCCAAGTACACGCCCACCTCTGGGTGTAAGTTTGGGATTCGCAACCTCCGTACCATCCTTGTCGCAACCAACGGTCCGGAGCGGACGAACAAACTGTTTGGGGATATCCAGCAGCTGATCCTGCGCACGCTGTTCGCCGTGCAGCGGGTGATCATTCAAGACAAACACTGCACAGAGCTGTACGGCTATGATATTATGATCGATGACGAGCTCCACCCGTGGCTGATCGAGACCAACGCCTCGCCGTCCCTCAGTGCTGAGACGCCGGCGGACTATCACCTCAAGTTTAACGTGCTGGAGGACATGTTCAACGTCATCGATTTGGAGAAGCGGCGCACCGGGGAAGAGGCACGCATCGGGGGGTTTGATCTGATCTGGTCCAACGGACCGGTGGGGGGTGAGGGGGAGGGGATGCTGCAGACTGCTACCGGTTCGTACCTTGGGTGCGCTAACGAGAGAGAAATTCCGATCACCCAGATGCGTATGCCCCCTCGACTGCAGAACTACGACTCCGCCGAGCGACTCCTGACCTGAGGCTAGTCTCCTTCCTGTGAGCGCTGATGATACAGATTTGTGAGTGGTAGGCGGGGTGTGGGAGGAGCGGCGCGTATGACGGGCTATGTAATGAGCTTCTTTGCCGCCGTGCCGCATGGGGATGTACGGTAGGTGAAGGGCGTCACGGGGGCCTGGGTGTGTGGGTGCCACAACACAGCGCACACTAGGGTTGGGATCGTCGTTACCTCATCTCAATGAGGGTGGCGGCCACCAGACCATTGTGGGAGGGCGTCCCTCCTTCCCACCGCGCTGTGTCTTTGCGTAACGGTGGACTTCCTCTAGAGTGTGAACACGGTATGTACAGTCTCGACAAGATGAAGGAAGGACCCTCTTCCTCAACAGATCGTGCTCTACGACCATCCATATGGAACGAGCGGGAGCGGGGTGCTGATTGTCTTAATCACCGTTTCTTTCCCTCTTCGTGGTCCGCGTGAGTGTACGTTTGTGTTCTACGGTGGGCCTAGTGTTGCAGCACGGGGCTTCTGTTAGAAAGGCGAAGGCAAGGGGTTCTGTTCCACAAGGGAAGGCCGGAGTGGGGACTACTCGTCCACCCCTTTCTGAATTCATTCTTCACCTCATTGGTCCGCCCCACACCTTTCCGTATCCGGTGTTCTTTGTTCTCGTCTTGGCTGTGTACCTTGCTGAAGGGACAGGTAGCCATGGCGCCGATTTGTCGACATGTGGGTCGGTCGGAGGCGTCCACGGTGGGCGTGAACCCGTGCTACAGCCTCCGAAGTGCGTTGGCACGGACTTCGATAGCGCTTGTGCTTGTTGCACTCTACTGCTCCTTTCATGCAAGTGCGGAGGAGCAAGCGCCTCGACCGACGACCAACACGTGGGCAGTAATTGTGGCCTCCTCGCGTTATCTCTTCAACTACCGCCACACGGCCAACGCACTCACCATGTACCACCTGCTGCGCACACACGGCATCGATGACGACCACATTTTGCTGTTCCTCCCGGACAGCTTTGCCTGCGACGCGCGTAACCCCCACCCCGCCTCCGTGTACGTCGCCTCTGACGCCACGGGGGAGCGACTCAACTTGTACGGCTGCAGCGCGCAGGTCGACTATGCCGGGGATGACGTGGATGTGCGGCGCTTTCTGGCGGTGCTGCAGGGCCGCTACGACGGGAACACCCCTCCGACCCGCCGGCTACGGTCGGATGAGCACTCGAACATTATCATCTACCTCGCCGGGCATGGCGCGCAGTCCTACTTCAAGTTTCAAGACTCCGAGTTCCTGAGCTCGTCGGACCTTGCTGAGACGCTGTACATGATGCATCAACAGCGGCGGTACGGCAAGGTCCTGGTGCTGGCGGACACCTGCCACGCCATCGCCCTCTGCGAGTTTATTCGCGCTCCCAATGTGGCTTGTCTGGCGTCTTCTTCCGCGGAGGAGGAAAGCTACGCCAGCAAGACCGAACCCAGCATGGGCGTCTCCCTCATGTCGAAGTGGATGTCAGAGGCCATAGACCTGCTGAGCGGGACGAGCTGCACCGACAAGGCCGCGACAAGGCTGCCGATGATCGGCGACCGTGGCAACCTTTCGGCCCTCCACCGATCCTGGTGGAACTACAACTACGGCCCTGAGCGGAAACACTATAACCCCTCCTCGTCATCCCCTGCCCACCGCGATGCCGTTAACTGGCCTAACGCACTGAAGGAGTGGACGGTGGCCGAGTTTCTCTGTACGGAGCCCCTTCGTGCGACCCCTGTGGGGGTACGCTACAATTTATTGTAGCGTTATGTGTGTATCCGTGCGTCGTTCTTCTTGCCTGTCCTTACTGTTCGCTTTACCGGTGTGTGTGAAGACACCCTTCCCACCTGAGCAGGTGGGAAGGGGCGGGCGGGTGCAGGTGCGCGATGCCTTGCACGTCTTCTTCGGTGCTGGCGGTGACCTTACTACTGTGTGAGACCACATTATTGGATAATGGTACTATCAGCAGTGTTGATGGCCGTATGCATGGCGCAGGAGAAGAGCAACAAGGAGTAAGGGAAGACGGGAGCGCCCGGTAGTGTTGCGTCGAATACTGTGATGTGCCGAAAGTATGCAATGGGATGCGAGGGGCGCCTTTCTCTCCCCACCACCCACCGTGGGGACGACTGAATGCGACTGCGATGCACCCCCTACTATACGTTGCTGCTCCCCTCTCCCTCCTCGCCCCACCCTTATGGGTACGCTCGATCGCTTGTGTAGTTGCCTCCAAGCGGCGGAGGATGCGTCCACTTTTACGTTTCTTTAGTCGTACCACCGCTCCGCCCACTGCCGTGATCGTTTCCTCGACGCGTCGCTGCGGCAACACTCCGTCGAAGGAGGGAGAGGCTGTGCCATCCATCGCCCCTAAGCGCCCCCCCCGTCGTCGGCTCGTCTCCCGATTGGACGTTGAGGACCTTATCAAGCATGTCCCGAGTGAGCCTGGGGCACACGCTGAGTTGTCCACTGCGGAGCTTGAGCGCAAGCTGGAGGAGTGGTCCCGTATGCACCCCAAGCAGCTCGAGGAGGTGCTGAAGCAGTTTGAAGAAAAGGAGGAGGAGAGCAGCCGCGTCCTGGCAGAGGACTCGCTGTACCAGATGGACGTCTCTCTCAAGCCACGTGCCAGCGGTGCTGTACGGGTCTTCTGGTCTGACGTGGGCGTGGAGGCGTTGGATCGGCTTCCTGGGTGGTATACGATAACGGTGGATGGTCGCAAGGTGAAGGCCTTTGAATCCACGCAACTGCTAGCGATCCCCAGCGAGTCGATGGCATACTGTTGTGCACAGGAGTACTCGGAGCAGACTGGGTATCTTAATAAACTGCTCATGCCCATGACGGACATGTGTAGCGGGGCCCTGCACGTCTCACCCCAGATGATCCCGCCGCGCATTGATTATCTCATGTCCTTCTTTCAGAATGACAACGTGTACTTCCGTGCCGCGTCCATCGCAGAGCAGCAAGACGCGATGCTGGCGCCGGTGGTGGAGTGGTGTGAGCGTGTCTTCTCCATGAAGGTACCGCGTATTGTCGGCATCGGCCATCCCCAACTTTCCGCCGAAACCGTACAGCATGTACGGGAGGAGCTCTTGCGTCTCTCCATGAATCCCTATCAGATTGTGTCATTGTGCGTGGCGGCGCAGTTCACCAGCAGCCTTATCCTGCCGCTCGCCCTCTTCCATGGCGTCGTGGATACCCCCACAGCCCTTCGCATTAATCGCGCGGAGGAAAACTACAACATATCGCAATCGGGCGCTGTGGAGGGATACCATGATATTCGCGAGGCGGACGTCGTGACGAAAATTTGCGCCTGCTCCACGACGTGGCAGATCATGAAGGATGTGCCCTTGGCGAAGTGCTTCGAGGCACCCCGGGCATCCAGTGTCGAGCAGGATGATGCGCACTGAGGTGGAGGCTGAATGGCTAACATTTTTGAACTTGAGAGGGAAGTGGGTAACTGGATCAAGCCGGTAGCAGGTGCATCCGTACACGTGTGTGCGTACGCCGTACTTCTGTGAGCGTTCTGTGTTCGATAATCGGTAAGTTAGAGAATGTGTAAGTGTGTGTTTGGGGGAGGGGGAGGGCCTTCTCCTCGCGAAGGGGGAAGTGTCCCAGCGTATTCCTCGCGGTGTGAGTGTTCGCCCTATCCTTTCCACTGCATTCTCCCTCGTTCACCTCACGAATGTGTTGGGAACTCTGTGCACTGCTGTGGTGCTCACCCTCGGTGCCTTTGACAATATCTCCTCTCCACCTTCTCTATTCCCGTTTCCGTACATCGGGGCTTCTCCTAGGTTGCATCCCTTCTTGGATTCGTTGACACTTTGCCGGTGCGTACGGTAAGTACGCCCCTCATGTCCAGCACAGGCCGACCGAGGGGAGTGTGTGGGAGGGGCGGTGCCGCTAGCAGGGCGCTTGTGCCTCGGCACCCGCGAAGCATGGCGTCACGCGGAACGCCGGTGGCTTCTAGTAGTTCGGATGCCCTTACTATGCCGCGCTATGGGGATGTCGTGGACAGCCAGGAGGTGCACGAGGAAATACGCCGTTTTGGCGCTCAGGTGAAGGATGTCATCTCTTCGCACATGCAACGCCACGGCAGATCGGAAGCGCAGGTGCTTCAGGGTATCCGCACCTACGGTCCGTCTAAGCAATCGAAGAAGATGATGAACAAGGAGAATGAGGCCGCCCGAGTGGCCTATGATACCGGAACCTATGTGGTGTGGCGGTGCTGTGATACACCAGCACTGCATGGCGCGACACAAGATTTCTGCTGCCGTATCGGCTATCAGCATCGCTGCTTCTGCGGTCATGACTTGGCTTCCCACGTGACCCCCCCGCCAGCGACGCGCGGACGCGCTTTAGTCCAGCAACGCCCTTGTGAGGCGGCTCGCTGTGGCTGCCGCCGCTTTCAATACGTACCGAATGAACCGGAGGAGATAGGTGAAGGGTGGCTCACCCGCCGAGGCAACTGGGATCCCGCTCGCTGGTCGGCTAAGTGCCGCTGCGGGCATGGACACAAGGATCACGACCCATCGCACCTCGGCTGCCGGAGCTGCGGCTGCGGTCTGTTCAGCAGTCACTTTCTGTGTGTTGTGTGTGACAAGTCGTGGGAGTCGCATGCAACAGTCTTCGAGTCCGAGGCAGAGCGGCGGCGGGCTGGCCTGCCGGTACGCGAGGCGTACTTCCCGCTAAGCGATGTCGATTGGGATGTGCGAGAGCTTGTCCTAGAGGATGTCACCGGTGGTGGCGCACTATGCCCCCCACCGTCTAGTGCTACGCCACGACTGCACGATGGGGAACGTGACGTACTGCCGAAACTGACCGTAGCACCTGCGGCCATGCAGAAAAGTAGCGAAGGAACGCGGATGGCTTTTCGTGGGATGCGGCAGACGGCCCGTTCGAGTGACTGTGGGAAGTGCGCCCCACCAGCGGGGGAGGCTCTTCCCCCGTACTGCTCATCATGCGCTACGGTTTATCGCCGCCCTGATGCCAAGTTCTGTCCCCAGTGTGGCCATCCTCGGTGTGGGGCATGAAAAGCCATCCTCCTGATGTGTGAAGTGCTCCTGGTCGACGGTGGAGGGAGTGCCATACCCTTTTACGTTTCTTTCTCGTATTCGTTTCGCCGAGTGCATTCTCTCTTTTGTATACCGTTTGTACTGTACATGTATGTATAGCTGATATGAAGCTCGCGCTGTGCTGTGGCCTGGTGTACGAGCGCTTTCTACACTTGCTTTCAACCAAGGGAAGAATGCGTGGTGGCTGTGGACTGAGGCGGGGAGGATTGCTGTATAGTTGATGCGGGGGGAGGGGGAGAGCTACTGCCATAGCAGCCCTTTCCGTACACCCTCCGCAATGTTGCACCATCTGGTGCGAGCTGCGGCGTGGGACCAAGTGAGCGTTGCTCCTTGCCTGTGTACCGTGCGTTTTCTTTTTCCCTCTCTCTCCTGTCCATTTGCTGCCCGAAAGCAACCAAGGGAATGATTCCCACCGGGGCGCTGCACATGGCACTTCGGCGTGTGGCCGGTCCCGCCACAGCGGCCCGATTTCTAGTTGCCTGCCCGTCACTGCTGCTGCAGGCCCGCTTTTCAAGCGGTAGCAAGAACCCCTACACGGTGCTCGGCATCAAACAAGGGGCCACGAAGGATGAGATCAAGAAGGCCTATCGTGTCATGGCACGGAAACACCACCCCGACGCCCCTGGGGGCAATCACGAAAAGTTTCAAGAGATCCAGACCGCCTATGAGCAGATTAAGTCTGGTGTTTGGATCAAGCGCGATGCTGCAGATGGTAGCAGCGAGGGCGGCGGCAGTGACGGCAACGCTAACCGCTACAGTGGTTTCCGATATACCACTCGCACCCATCGTAAGAGTAAGGTGAGCTACGACGAATTCTACACCGAAATGCACACGGGAAAGGTGAAAAGGGACCCCTTCGCCGATGACGACGAGCCGGAGGACCCAGCCGCCAAGGACCCAAGGCGCAATCCATTTGCAATGAATGAAATCGCCTTCCAGGCGTGGCTTCGCTTCATCATTATGTGGTGCATCATCTTCTCCTCCTTACGGTTTGGCCTTTTCTTGCTGTTTCCACCCAACTGGGAGAAACCGAAGCGCAAACCACCGCCGAGAGAGCTGCGGAAGAAGCCACCCCCACCAAAGCCGCTTCTCACGAGTGGCGACGCCCTCGTCGCGTAGCGTGGACAGAACAGCTTCTACCGCGGGTGCTCCTGAAGCAGTGTGTCCAGGTGTAGCGCGAGTGGACGGCGTTTGGTACTAGCTTGTAGACACATCGCTGCTTATTGTGTGTACGGCCCGCGTGAAGGAGTTAACGGAAATAGTGAAGGACACTGGCGGGGAGATGGTGGTGGAGGTAAGGGATTTCCAGCTCGGTCCGGGTCTCTCCGCCTGCACACCTACTCATTCGTTATGTTTGATTGATCTTAACAAGCAAATAGTGGCGAGAGATGTTGGACAGCCGTGTGGGTGAGTGTGCACTTGCGTTTTTTAAAATTCCCTTCGCTAATGGGGTGTACGCCGGGCCCGCCTAGGCCCACTCCCCGCCTCTTGGCACATAACTGTATCCGCAGTCTCATTGTGGATAACCTGGTGGTGGCGGTGGGGAGAGGAGGGTGTGATGTGGACTGTCGGTGGCGCTGTCGTGAAACGCCAGACGCGTAACAGATCTCCTAACATTACCGTGACTGCCGCCTGCATTCTTAGCGGAAACGCGGTCTGGAAGGGGGGTGATAGCGCGGACATTGGCTCTGCGTGCCGGGTCGTGTTGCTCGCCGCACCAGGTGTGGACCGTATGGAATGGTGGGTGGTTGGGGTAACCGTTGGGCTGACTGGACCCGCCTACACTTTCTTATTTCCGAGTTCTCATCGAATTGAAGAAGGAAGGTAATCTGGCCCTTGGGTGCAACATCATCGCATCGCCGAGAGCGCTGCTCGGCTGTTAGACCTACACGACGCACCTGCCGTGTGTGTGTATTTGTGTACTAGGACGTCCTGCTCCCGTTCAGCGGGGTGTGAAGTGTCCCTCTCGTGGAGAAGACCGTTAGACACAGTGCAGGCTTTATTATTCGAACCGAGCAACAGGTAGTGGCAGTAGGCAATCATGCTCCGCTCAACTAGTGCCCTGTATGCAGCGGAGTTCAAGCAGAAGTCCAGATGGACGAGTGTGTGGCCCAACATGCGGTACGGTGCGATGTACCTCAATTACAGTGTTAGCCGCCAGCTGCCGATGAAAGGAGTGAACTGGGTGACACGCGACTCCAACCGGCTGACGAATTTTGCTATGCGCTATAGCGCTGTGATCGCCGATATCGACACAAAACGTAATGAGGAAGAGCTTAACATCCCTCTGAGCGATATCCGCTGGAACGACCATCGACGCATCTACTGGCGCTGCTCCTTCTGCGGGTCGTCGTACCGCAAGAACGTCTCCGTGCGTGTGAAATACCATGCGGGGTGCAACTTCTGCAAAGGACGGTACCCTTCTGCCGTGCTGGGGCCGCAGGTAGTGAGTGCACCGCTGCGGGAGGCCTTTCCGACCCTCGTTGAGGAGCTCGCTGATAACGACAAGAATGAAAATCTTGCCAGTCTTAGCAGCACAAGCAGTTTCAACGCTGAGTGGAAGTGCAAAGAGTGCGGTGAGCCATACCGCGCGTCCATCCGCAGCCGCACGGGGCGGGTGGAGCCCGGGCAAGCCCCCCTGCACCCGGCCATTCGTGAGTGGTCAAGCTTCTGCCCGTCATGCCGTTGGGCAAGGAACGTTTCGGATGTAGGGCAACAGACGGTCCAGACAGGACAGTACTTGGGTCTTGACAAACCAGTGGAGACCAGCGTGGCGATCCCTCGTCGTAGGCCGCTGGTGACCTAAAAGGTGCTTCCCAGTCGTAGCAGAGCGTTGACCTGTGGGTTGATATGTTGCGTGGATGCGTGCTGCGGCCGTTGCTGTGTGTCTGTGTATGAGAGAGAGGCGTGATTGAAGGTAACTGCGCCGAGTTGGTGCGGTGGCCAGTGAGGCGTTGCTGGCCCCGCGGTGCGGATGCGTAAGGAACTTTGTTCTTACACACGTGTATCGAGGGGACGCGTCAGTAGGAGGTCAAGGGTACATTCTTTTCATTATGCCGTCGCACTCTCGTGTTCTTCTTCTCCAACCTTTGCCACCACGGCCGCAATCGGTGGCCACCTCCCAGTCGAGAGGGAGGAGTAGACGCTCTGTCTCCCGTCCATTGCATCGATAGGTGTGGGCCCGTACGGGTGAGTGCCGCGCGCCGGACCTAGCGGAGTGCCCAACTATCACCTAGTGGTGTACGTTCAACATTCCTTTCTAACTCTTTTCAGATAGGGGGAGAGGTCGGCTACATGTCTAACCGGTTCTATCAGAAATTTTACCTTCGTTGCGGGCAGTGCTCGGCGATCCAGCGTTCCGCGCAGGGCTACAGACCGATCCCCAACCCAATCCTGTTTAAGTCGGACGAGCATTGCCGTAGTTATCACAACGAGCAGCGGCGAGCAGTTGGCTATGCGGGAATGCGCGTTACGGGTCGCTGCAACAAATGCGATCGTGTGCACTCGAACTGGAAGGTGCTCGATGCGCAGAGGTTCCTGGATGAAAAGCTGGCAATGTCTGCGGAAGAGCGGCGGCGGCTGCTGTGATCGTATAGGGACGAGGTGCATGTGCGGTGTTGCCTATGAAGAGCGAACGGGCGGGCCCTGTGAGAGGTGTTCCGGAGAGAGGCCCCCATGAGTGTGGGAGTGTGCTGCTGACGTTCAGGTTGGCCATCTGGAAAGCTGTGGTATTGTACATCCGCATGAGCGATCTACTAAATTATTCACCATGGAGCGTTTATAGCTGCTGTGAGGTCTTCTCCCGTGAAGGGGGAGGGGGTGTGGCACGTATACGACCGGGGCGACACAATCGGTCGTTCGCGGTGCACGTTTTGTCATTGGTAGTATGTAGTGTCTTGTATGGATTCATTCCGCTTACGTTTGCTCGCTAATGCACCTGACACCCCCTTGTCTTCTTTGTGTGGGCGATGGGGTGACCAGAGTAGGAAAATAATTTGTGACTCTCATCATAACCGGCAGCTCCTGTTTGTGCTCGGATCGTCCTAATAATTTAAGAAGAAGGTGAAGAAAAGCAAGTAACGGTATCCAGCAGGACGGCGTCTCACCACACGGATAAGTGCCACATCCTTGATCACTGTAGAAGGCCCTTCACCCCACCTCCCCCACCCCTCTGTTCTCCTCATCGCGTACTGCCGTAGCACCAGCCGTGAGCACATTGATTTAGTCTACCTGTACTGATATTGGGTTCTCGCTTAACCAGCACGACGTAACTGCTGTAATCGTAACTCTTTCCCTGTCCTGTCCTTGCTGGCCGCCGTACAAGGGTATCTTGACTGGCTGTAACAGAGCTCGCTCACTTCATCAGAAACTTTGTTACGCACAGGTGTACCCCGTCGTATCTCGTGCTAGATTCGCGTTGTACAGCTCCGCGGGATGAGCAGCATCACACGCAACCTGCGTATCGCAGTAAGCTTTGCCAAATGTTACTATACAGTATTGGCGCAGGATCCGGAGTTGCTCCTGCCGCTATACACAGCCACCGCCTTTGTCGAGCACGGCAATCGCCAGGCGACTGGTACTCACAGTATTCGTGAGCTCTTCGCCACCACAGTGGCCCAGGAAGCTGTGCAGGGCGTGAGAGTCGACAGCGTCACCCCGACCTGCACCCCATCAGGTACCGTGCTCGTGAGCGTCAGTGGTGTTCTACACATGCGCAAGGATCAACCGTTTGCGCAGGACTTTACGCTCCGAGAGTATAAGGAAAACACCTTTGCCATCATTTCAGATAGGCTGAGGTATATTACGGTTGCGCGACCAGGTGCTGGTGCGGCGAGCTGGGCCGCACAGTCTCCACCGATGGCCCCGCAGCCGGAACCAACCGAGGTGCCCCAGCCCGTTAAGGACGAGCCATGTGTCCTACCTTCGGTGGTGGTGGAGGAGCAGGCTCCCCCAGCGGTCCAGCACCAGGAGCCACGGAGTGCTGCGTCTGTCGAGTCCAATGTGGTTTTGAAGACGTCCAAGGACCCTGCTAAGCCGATTAGTTTCGCCGAGGCCCTTCGACTCAAGAGTGCAGGTAACCCCAACGGCACCATCTCCAGCGACAGTGTTGTTCGAGTGGTGGCTAAAGTAGCTGACAAGGCTACTGACGATGTGTTGGAGACGGTAAAGGTGAAGGCTCCTGAAGAGGAAGACAAGACGGAGAAGAAGGACCGTCGCCGCTCCAAAGCTCCGCTTGTTTTCTTCGACATCATTGTTAAAGGCCTACCCCCCGGCGCGACGGAGGAGGACGTCCGGACGGTACTGGCGAACGCTGCTGTGAAGTTGGTCAAGTTGGAGTCCCGCAGCGACAAGATGAACCCCAAGGTCACTCGCACCTTTGCGTTTGTACAGCTTGACCATGACGCGCTCAGGGCGGCTCATGTAGAGGTGAAGGAGGCCGTCGCGAAGGCCATCGCGGTGTCACGAAGGCGGAAAGTGGGTAAGGCGGTCGTCGATGTGGAAGAGGTGCGCGATAAGCGCGCGTCTGCCGCTGCTTCGGCCAACAAGTAACCTAGGTGGGGGAGTGGGCTCGGGAGACGGTGTACTGGCGTGAGAGCTGTATTTACACATACCCACATACGTACGAGTGTAATTACTTATCTTCACACGCAGTGG
>JAIZPF010000084.1:5208-59101 GCA_020509355.1 Blechomonas ayalai | reverse complement strand
GATCTTCGCTAGATTCTGCCTCCTCTGCTTGCTCGTTTTTCTTTCCCCCCCCCCCCACACATCGGGGACGATGGAGTCTAGCGAGCTTTTCCTCCTTCCGTTCACGGCGATTAAAGTAACGGCAGTGTTTTTAAATTCAGACGTCTTCGGACACAGCCGCTGAGTGTACTGCTCACCGCAACCCTCTCTCTCGCTTACGACACATTCTGCTGCGTCGTCGTTTCTGTGCCCCACTAGGCTCAGGATAGTGCGGGCCCGTGCGGAGCGACTTGCCGAGTTGTCCTTCGTTCCATTCGCTCTCCCTCCGGAGGTGCGCTTACCTCTTATCTCTGCTCTCCCGCCTCCATTCATCTATCCTGGCTGACCCTTAGGCATCAACCTGATCGGCTCCGCATTGAAGCAGACTGGGAGGCCGTACTCCTGTGGTTTTGATCTCATTCCTTTTTCTCCTGCCTGATAGTCATGCAGCTTAATGTGGCTGATGCGGCGGACGACAGGAGCAGAGAGGAGATGGCCAAATACTTTGTGGAACGGATTGCAGGACAAGGGACATTTGGCACGGTGCAGCTGGCGCGACTCGCCACCACCGACACCAAGGTGGCGATTAAGAAGGTCATCCAGGACCCCCGCTTCCGTAACCGCGAGCTGCAGATCATGCAGGATCTAGCGAAGATCAATCACCCCAACATTATTTATCTTCACAGCTATTTCTACACGCATGACGAGCGCCAACGCAAGGACGTCTATCTGAACGTCGTTATGGATTTCATTCCCGACACATTGCACAATTGCTGCCGCTCCTACTTCCGCCGCAGTACCTTTCCCCCCCCGGTGCTGATCAAGGTCTTCATGTACCAGTTGATCCGCAGTATTGCTTGCCTGCAGCTACCGTGTGTGGGTGTGTGCCATCGCGACATTAAACCACACAACGTTCTCGTTGACGGGTCCACGGGGGTGCTGAAGTTATGCGACTTTGGTAGTGCCAAAAAGCTTTCCCCCTCTGAGCCCAACGTCGCGTACATTTGCTCGCGCTACTACCGTGCGCCAGAGCTCATCTTCGGGAACCCGTACTATACGCCGGCGGTGGATGTGTGGTCGGTGGGCTGTATCTTTGCGGAGATCATGCTCGGCGAGCCCGTGTTCCGTGGTATGGATAGTCTTGGCCAGCTCAAGGAGATCGTCAAGGTGCTGGGCCAGCCGAAGCCCGAGCAGTTGGCCAAGCTCAACAAGTACAATTCGGATATCGTGGTCCCCCGCTCATCCGGCACCTCGTGGGAGCGTCTTATCCCATCCAAGTCACCGGAGACGTATGACTTGCTAAAGAAACTGCTGCAGTACATACCTGAGGACCGCATCTCCCCAATGGAGGCTCTCTGCCATCCCTATTTTGATGAGCTGCATGACCAGACAGTGAAGCTTTCGAATGGGGCGGACCTGCCTGACTCTTTGTTTAAGTTCCTCCCGCAGGAAGTAGATGTCATGACTGCTGCACAAAAGGAGAAGCTGCTACCCAGTAAGTAGCTCGTGGGGGGAGGTGGGGACGCGCTGGGGCTAGGTCGGGGTCCAAGCTCTCCCCGCCCCCACCGCTTTTAATTTCGCACAAGTCGTTAGTTTGTCTTTGTCTCGTAGTGTGTCCTTTATTTGGATATGAGCTTCTCTTCAAATGAGGCAGAGTAGACTCGAGTATGCGTCTGGGGATATCCCAACCCTCCCTCCTGCCTTTCTACAACACGAGCAGAGAAGCGGATGGGGGTGCAACCCGTGTGTAGGAACGTGTCCTTTGGCAACATCCTTTCTGATGGGAGTTTCAAGAAACTTTCACAATCGGGCTCCCTTGTGTTGGCTACACCCAGTAGCCGTGGAATCATTGTAACATCTGTAGCTCTCTCCATAAGGCGCGTAGGCGTAAAGGGTGCCTCCATCATGTCACACCCGCTTGAGGTCGCGTCCAGCCATTCAGGGAGGCACATCCACTTCATACTCGAGGTGGTCGGGGATGCAACATCTTTCTGTTACAGATGTAGGTATCGGACGGGGGAAGAAAGGTGAGTAGGTGCGTGTGCGCGGTGAAGGAAGTGCGGAGGACTGCGGCAGTTTCCTGCGAAGACCAAGTAGGGCCGACAGCGTCGTGGGGAAGGTGTTTTATGTGCTACATCAGAAGGTCTTCCACATCGATTGCCCGCTTCATGACCGTCGTACCGCTGGGGTGCGAGGGGTGCTGAGTGGTTTGATATTTATTGGCTTGCCAAACACTCCCGCTTCTGGTGCACTGGAGCGATGGATATGACGTGTTAGCGCAGGGAGCCAACCACCATCATCCCTGTGGAGGGGGGGGAGAGCTGCTGTGCTGCGTCTGTAGGCAGACCGACTGGCATGTAGGCAGGTGAAACGGGGATGTACGGACTGCCGTGTGTGTGTGTGTATATGTATGTGGTAATTGCATGAACGTGGTAGCCGCTAGCCCACCCCTCTAGCCGGTATCTGTTGCAGTTGCTGTTGGTACACCTGTGCCTGCGCTTTGGTTGGAATAAAAGTGAGCGGTGGTGGTGGTGGAGGTTGGTTTTTGTTTTGTGCACCTTTGCTTTCCTGTTCTTCTGTACGTAATGTGTTTGTGTAAGGGTGCGCGTGGTGCGTGTTGCGGCCCATCCTATGCCGGCATCGCCGTATGGGATATGTGCTTCCTGTATAGAACAAATCACGGTGTGAGGGCAAAGGGAAACCCTGCTGGGAGGTTGGCCGGACGAGGTGGCGGGAGGGGGATTACGTTTTCGCATTGCTACCTGTGTGTGCTATGTCTGTGTGAGTGCTTGTGGGCGTGCCCCTTACCACTGCTGCTCGGAAATGGGAGACTGACGAGAAGCAACGGGCGAGGGATGTTGGGAGAAGAGATGTGAAGTACTGCCGACCCCGTGTGCTCGACAGCGGCCGGTAAAATGTTGTGTAAGAGTCTCAGAAAGTTTTAGAACGAATCAACAGAGAATGGCCTCAAAAATAAAATGAAACAACGATCTGACCAGAGAGAATGAATTGGTTGAGCTGTCGCGCATGTGCCCGGGCGGCACCCGTGGACGGCATGTGGCGCTTTAGGCGCCGGCTGCAACGGAAAGGAGGAGTTACGTAGCGGGCACATTTGTCCTCTATATATCTATATATCTATATATATCTATATATGTCTGTGTGTGTGTGTGTGTGTGTGTGACGGGGATGTACAGTGCAAGCCCTTAATGAAAGCACTACTGGCTGAGTACCATTGCATCCTCCGTAATGCTCTCTTTGGCCATCCATTCGCTCATTTGACTTTCCTGAGGTCATCCGGTTGCTCCTGGTGGTGTGTGTGTGCGTGTGTATGGGCGTCAGGGAGAACGCACTGTGAGTTGGAGGTGGGCTTGTGGGGACAGTACAGCAGCAGCAACAACACTAATTCTCTCCATCACCGGCCCTCCCAAATGGCACGTACAGCGCGTGATGGGCTTGTGTAGGAGTTACTTATGGTTCTGTGGCGAATGCGCACTGCAGCAAGAGCGCTTCATGCGTGCTGGATCCCTGATATTTCTTTTATTGCCCTCCATCGTTTTGTTACTCCTCTGCTCACCCTCGGTCGCCCTCGTTGTTAGTTTATCTCTCTCACCGGGCCCTTCTGTAACCTCATTGTCTCTCAAGGGGCTGTGACCATACATACCTTTTGATAGAACGGCCTCGTGTGAGTCGAGGTAACCCCGCCGTTTTTCCTTTGGAATCCTCAGGCATCTTCTCAGTAGCATAACCCGCTCTGTGCTCACCGTTGCGCCAGCCGATAGCGTCATCTTCGTTTGACTCGCTGGGGTATCCAGAGGGAGGTGGGCTGTGAGCAGTACCCGTCGTTTATTGGAGGACACGTGGTGTGGCTGCGTGGGGGTCCGCGATGTTACCGTGTGGACTTGGGGTAATTCTACCCATTGCGAACTTCTGCGGTAGCCGCAGACGGGAGAACAATACATCGGTAGCAGAGCGCGCAAGAGGGCGAAGGCGGCCTTCTGCAGGCACGCATCTCCCTGCTCTCCCACCATCCGCTGATTCAGTGGCGCATGTCGTAGGACAACCTCGCTGCTCCACTCGGCCACCGCGTCTACCTCCCTTCAGTATTCATTCCACTGAAAACCGCCCCCCCTCACGCCCTATCTCCGCTGTTTCTGCGGCGACTGTGGACGAGCAACAACCCGCGTAGACGTAAAGCGAAAGCTATCATGGGTGTTAGCATGAGCCCGAAGAGCATCTCTTGTGGTAGTAGAAGGGTTAGGTTGCATCCCAACCAGAACAAAGCGTGCCGTAACGGCACCACCCTTCCCTGTCCGTTTCCCGGCTGCTGTGCCTGCCGGCGTCAATGCGCACTCGCCTACCAACCTTGCAGATCACATGCCTCCTCTTCATCAGGTGAGCCTGACAGACTGTTTTCATAATGGGGGAGGGGCAGTTTTATGTAGGGTGGTACGAAGCACATGAGAGGGTACCTCTTGCCGTTACCGACGTGGACTGCGTTGACATTATGCTCTGAGTATGGGAAGGGAGTTCGGTGGTGGTGTGGAGGAGCCCTTGCTCTGGAGTGTGCTGTTCCTGCCTTGCTTTGTGTCTATGCCATCTTCATTTTATTTCTCTTTAGTTGTCGTTGTCATGTGCGAGGGATGCGTGTAATGCAAGAGTAGGGTTTGCTTTCCTCGTTCGATGGCTACTATTTGTTCTGCCTGGCCTGCCACCAAGTGTTGTTCTTCGCTTCCTCGGCAGGCAAGCCACATATATGCCCACCATGCTTACCGCTGATACACTCGGTTGCACCAATAGGTTTGCTTCTCAGTGTGCAGTTCCATGCTGTGAGCAATGTGCATGTGTGCCCTCCTCCTTCCCCCCCTCCTTCCCTCCCTCTCTCTCTCTCTCCCTCCTCCGCAGTGCTGTTGTGTAACGTGCTCTTTGTTTTACAACCTCATCTGTGCTTTTTATTTCAGTTGCGATGAAGGGCAGGAGGGAGGTAGGCCTGCAGGTATGTCTTCGTGGTGTCTATACAGTTGGAAGCGGTGGGGGGAGAGAGGCATTTGTTTATTGATGGTCGTCGTGGAGGAGGTCTATCACGCCAAACTACATACACGATTGCATAACATTTTGTGCGCCTTCCCTGCACTGGGGTACACAGGGATTCATCCACAGGCGCGTTGCTTTTGTCCTGTGCTGCATTGAATCCATAAGTGCTTTAGTGTATGGGGTGGAAAGGGGTGTGGAGGCGTCCCTTCTTCCCCAAGGATATCTCCTATGCCTACCGTTCTCCGTTGTGTTTGTTGTTCTTGTTAGCTGCTGATACTTTCTGTGCCTCCCCTTCTCCCTCCTATGGGGTGAGCTCACGAAAGATACGCGTACATCGTTTGTTCAGATGCCGACTCTCCCTCCTACGTGTCTCTCTCCCTCTCCTTGTATGTGCTTGATTTGAGCATGCTTTCTTGATTCCCTGAAACAGACACACAGACACACACCTCTTGTTTTCGTCCCATTGCACACGGTGTGGTGATCTGGGGCTATTGGCGACGGTGCTGGCTGCCTTGTGATATATCGATAGGTTGTGTGTGCTCTTCACTTCATTCCCCCCCCCTTCCACCAGACATTGTTTCTTTGTGGCCGGATGGGGATGAAATGGCCCACAGAGAAAACTTTCCTTGCGCGCCACTCTACCCACGCGCCTGGATGCAAACGATGATTCAGAGTAGGTGACAGGAGGCAATGTGCAGGCGTTGGATAATCGGACTGCCGTGGGAGGTATCATTGCCTGCTGGGGACAATGGACTCGCTCAGCCTCCAAAACAAACAACAAACGAGACGCAATTGGATGTATATCTTTGTCTTTCGTTGTTGTTGGTTCTTGTGAAGTATTGCTCCACGCCTCCCGCTCGCTCTGAGCGTGGCACTGAAGTTCCTGCTGGGGGTGGGGGGGCTGCAACTGTGTGCAGCGTATGCCGTCTTCTCATACACTATCTTTTCTGTATGAATCGTGCAGTGCGAGCGTTTAGGAAAGAGACCGCATTGACAGCCTGAAACTTAGCAGTTCACAGTCCGTTCCGGGCTAATTAGCGTACACCTCGCCCTATCCCACATGCTGCGACAGGTTGGGAGCAGGACCGCTTGCACCACGGTAAGCGCTGCTGCGGTGATGCTGTGCACGCCCCAGCGCTTGCTGTCAGTGCGTACGGAAGATTTCTTCAGTAAGGAGGGGGTTAGCCACGCCCGTCGCGTGTCGTGGGCGCCGCATACAACAGAGAAGAAGCAGGGTGCCTTTGCCAAACTGGCTCGCTCCAACTTCACCGATCCGCTACCTGAGTCCTTTCATCCTGAGCCGTACTGTGAGGAGGAGATTGAGGCCTATCGGGTGCACCATCGCCCAGATATTTATATTTACAAGTACAACGTGTCTCCGACGCACCTGTCTCTCCGGGAGTAAGGGGTGCTGGTGCAGGTGTGTGAGGACTGTAGTGACTATATTGGTGGTGACTGTGATGTGAGGCGCTGTATGCCGCCCTAGCACCTGGCAGACCCAATGTCATTGTATTAAGTCAGCTTTTTGCAGAGATGACCAACCCAACGATCAGGGAACTGGGTTTGACGTCTCATCTCTTGTTTATGCCATCTACCTCGTGGACGGATGGTACGTGTTTCTTCCGGGGGCATGAACATCTTTGTTTCCCCTTCGTCGTCTCGCGTCCCTAATGGATCCGGTGGACTGGGTACGTAGACTGCAGATGGTTTCATGTACTCCTCGTGTGAAAGCAGATACGTGTGGTCTCTCTCTCGACCTTTGCCTCTATTAAGGTGTCTAAGGAGGCCGCTCTCTGTGAGTCGTGTTTCGATGATACTGCTAGCCGGATCGATGCCACTACGACGCTGCGTCGCACGACGTGGAGTGACGGGGGTACTGTACATTGCACGGCGTTGCTGCCAGGACGGTTCTGTACCACCACAAGGACCGCACACCGAGATAGCGGCGAGCTCCACAGATGAGTGGATTAAGCGTCACATTCAGCGCTCTGTTCAGGCTGGCCGACAGTCGCAGGAGTGCGCCGACTATTTCGAGAGCATACTTCATGACCAGGCAGATTTTCAGATGTGCCTGCAGGAGGTACGCCGCACACTGGGAGACCAAGACCCCCAGCAGCTCACGCGGTACCAGCAAGGGCAGTATGCGGATCGACTCGCGAAGTACATCAGTGGAATGGCGAGTTCGCGACTGATGCGCGTCCATAACGAGGAAACAGGCGCAAAACAGCACGCCCAAGATGGTACCCCAACCGGTGAAAATTATTGGTTTGAAGCTGGCCAGACCTTGGCCTCGCCATCCGTGCCGGGCTTTGTAAAGGACGACGTGCTGCGCGACATGCGGGAGAGCCGAAAGGCTGACAGTCCCGCCTTTGAGGAACCAAGCGAGACTGACTTTCTCCCCTCTGGAGATGAACAGTCGTACGCTGAGCACCTGAGGCGGCAGAAGAAGCGCCTGCTGAGTTGTCATGACGAACCCAAGTAGGCGAATGTCCTGTGACGGTGGGTCACGCAGTGGGCTGCAGTGGTTGGTGGAACAGTTTATCGTTGTGTGCGTGTATGCTGGTGCTACTCGGACGGGTGTTCGTGTGATGTTGTTGCAAAAAAAAAAAAACAGGGCATCTCGCGAGCGCTTGTGTGTCTACCTTTCCTTCCTCTATCCTGGAGATGGAGCGTGCATTGCCCTTGCTAGCGGGGGAGAGAATATGCGTCCTGTGTCCGCTGGGCCCCCCACCGATGGGTCTGCACTTCCCCCACGACGATATGACTGTCTCCTTATCTTGCGCTGCCCCTTTTCACTCTGCTCGGCGAAGGAAGCAAAGCCAATAACAGCCCCTTTATGATTTAGCGCTTTATGGCTATTGCCCGCATCAGCACACCGTCTCACTGAATCGTTATCTCTTGATCGCTCCTCCTACCACGGCCGTTGTGGAATCAGCCACATCCACAGAAACCGCAGCAGCAGCACTTGGCACGGGGTGGAAGGGAAAGTAGAACGAGATGCTCTTTGGCCTCATCAGCTTCGCTAGCCTTGGCTGGCTGTGCGTGGTCGCTGTGGTGTACTACGCCGCCACACATAATCAAGCTGTCACCAAAGAACATATCGAGAAGGCACAGGAGAAGCTCTCCCTGCTAACCACTGCCCCTCCTGCCGTTGTGATCCTGGGTGTGTGGCTCGCTCTTCGCATACTGCTGGCGCTTGGCTGGCAACTTCAGCTGGAGTTTCTTATTGTACTTGCCGTTGCCACATACTACTACCGGCAGCAAGAACGGGCGACGATGCGCTTCACCCACGAGTTGCACCAGCGCTTGTCTGCCGCGGACGACCCAACGACTATTCTTGGGGAGAACCTCCCTGAGTGGGTAACACTACCCAATATGAACCGTGTGCAGTGGATGAACACCACTGTGGCCGGCATGTGGCCTTCCATCATGCTGGCCACGGAGAAATCCCTGCGCCAGATCATGGAGCCGCTGCTCGAGGCAAATAAGCCGTCCTTTGTGAACGGGTTTTCAGTGAAGCGGGCGAGCATAGGGCCCCAGCCGATGGTCATCAATGGCATTCAGCACCACGCCTACGGCGAGAGTGAGACGACCCTCGATGTGGCCATGTCTTGGAGCTCCAAGATGGACATCTGTCTCCATATTCGTGTCCCTGGCCCAGATATGGAGGTACTGGTAGAGAACTTTGAGATGCGCATGACGGCACGCGTAACACTTGGCCCACATATCCCGGAGTGGCCCTGCTTTGCCAACGCAGTGGTGTCCATTATTGGCAAGCCCATCATCAGCTTCAACCTCACCGCCGCCAAGATTCCACTCGACACTATCCCCGGTCTTGGCAGCTTCCTCGACAACTTTATCCGCGTCACACTGGTTAACATGCTTGTGTATCCCAAGGGCTTCACCGTCCCTATCGTGAAGGGATACACCCTCGATACCGGTCTCGCCGCAAGCGCCTACGGAACGCTTCGTGTCTCCTTCTCCCACCTGGAAGGGCTGCTCTCTAAATACAATAAGTATCGCCGTACACCCTTCTACGTGAAGATCGCGGCCGTTGACTCGAATTTAAAACGCTTCCGCGGTCAATCGTACATCGGACTTGACTCCCACATGACGGACAGCTTCTCCTTCACGCTGTACGACGACACGGGCATGCTGCGCGTGTGGCTGTACTTCGACGTCGTCGGCTCCGACGTTTTGGTCGGCACCTGCGATGTCGCCACGAAGGACCTCATCACCAACGACCTTCCGACCATGGGCTTGGTGCTGACGAAGCGCTCAGACCCAGAACAGACGCCGCGTTGCGTGCTGCACGTCAGTACGCAGTTCTTTGGTTATGAAGGTCGCGCGGGCTTGCCGGAAGCAGAGGCTCGTCCGCCGAACGGGATACCTCCCCGCACCTCCACAGCGGCGTTCATGAAACCGTTGTCCGCTGATGAAGGGCCGTCTGTGCCCAGCTCGCGCATTGCAAACTCCCGCGTGACCAGCTCGCGTAGGGCCGGCGCCGCGAATGAGAACAGCGGGACCCTGTTTGTCACCGTCGTGAGCGCCAGCAAACTGAAAAACCGGGAGCGACTCAGCACGTCAGACCCGTACGTGCTGCTACGCGTGAACGACATCACTCGCAAATCCAAATGGCTGCCTTCCACGCTAAACCCAACCTTTGACTTCCATGCCGAGATGTTTGTGAGCGACTACACGACGGACAAACTGCTGGTTAGCTTGATCGATAAGAACGACGTCGGCAGTGACACACTGATGGGCAGCACAGAAGTGAACCTCTCCAGCGTCATCGCCGCGTCGGAGGACCAAATTACTGGTGACTTCCCATTGAAACCCCAAGGTACAGTGAAGATGTCGCTGAAGATACTGCGACATCACCAGGGCAGCAATGGCCACAGCATGAGGGGAGTGTGAGGCCAAGTAGGAGGGACGGAAAACGGGGGACCGGGTGGGGAGGTAAGCAGCGGTCGAAGGACCACTACCGCTTCTTCTTGTAATGATATACACATCTGCTGTACTTCCTGAAAGGCCCATGTAGAACTGCGCCGCCAACGTGGCAGGCCTTTTTCTTTGTAGTGTTCCCCTTCGCTACTGTGCATCCACTGGTGGACCTGCGACATACGTATCCGTTTAGTTCTCCGAGGCGAGAAGAGGAACATCTCTGCTGCTCCCTAGGCGTATTCCAAAGCGGTGGCGGGGTAGCGAAAGGGACTGGTGGCCACAAGCTCACCCAAAGGTAAATGCTTCGTGCACAATACTGCACCTTAGTCCCCTCCTCCCTCTCTTGTATGGAGGAGGATCCACAACGCTGTGATGGCGCGCTGAATGGGGCGATGTAGTTACATTTTCATGCCGTCCGCGGCCTTAATATATATGTGTGTGCTGCTCGAGCAGCGTGCGTAACGATAGCTTCAGCGGTCGATGCAATTTTGTGTCTGTTTTCTTTTATTGCCTCCTACCGATCATGGCGTGGGGTAAGGGAGGGGGGGGGGAGGTGGCCACACCCAACGTCCTGCTTTCAATTGACCGATCGGATCCTCGTAGACACTGCTGCGGGATCGGCATCTGAGGGAAGGTGGTGACATTGTACATGAGTGTTTGGGTGCTCTGAGGTATATCATGCAGTGTGGAAAGGCCCGAGTTAAGAAGAGAGTAGATTATGGTGGAGTGTGTGATGGCGCACCCCGATAAGAAATAGGGAGGGTGATAGCAGTTAAAGTGTATAACCAAGGGGGGTGGTCGCCCTGGCCATATCCTGTCGTGGTGAATCAAGGAAACCGTAGTTTTCGACTGTTCCACCTGGCCAAACGGAGGCAGCACCGGGGGAATTGAGAGCAACCTTTCGTTGCCATACGTGCGCACGATATGTACTTTGCAGCCACAGAGACCCTTCTTTCGGAGTTGGAGAGCAGTAGACAGCGATGGCGATCTCCACTGTGATGATGGGGGGTGGGGGGCGCAGGCACCGCCTTTCTTTCAGGCTCCACCGATGCTCCTTTCTTACAGATACCGTTTGCTTCCTTATCTTTCTGCACCAGGTTTGGGCCCGCATTTCTAGTGCGTGCAGTGTAGTTGTGTTCGTGTCAATCCCTAGTACCACCTGATTCTTTTCCGTTTCGCCAGTTGAGGTCGTACGGTGGTGGCTCTCTTTCCTGACTTTGTGCTGCGTGTGGCCGTCCTACCGTGTCGCGCCTTGCTTTCTTTGT
The DNA here is from genome assembly GCA_020509355.1 of Blechomonas ayalai. Taxonomy (NCBI): domain Eukaryota; phylum Euglenozoa; class Kinetoplastea; order Trypanosomatida; family Trypanosomatidae; genus Blechomonas; species Blechomonas ayalai. The sequence goes on along the minus strand of JAIZPF010000084.1, from coordinate 47,843 downwards.
GCCACACCGTGCTCGACATGGGAAAGGCCCCGCCGAAATGGCTGCCCGGGGAGCGTGTGAAGGAAACCATCCTTCTACAGCGGAAATCGGTGGAGCAGCTGCGCGCCGATCGCATGCTGAGGAGGAACAAACTCCAGGATCGCCGTGACCGTCATAAGGCCAAGCTGGATGCCAAACGCAAGCGAAAACTGTCAACAAAGAAGTTCATATCCGCACAGACCATCTTGAAGCACGCCATGCGCAAGGAGCACCAGGGCCACAAATTCCGCAAGATCGGAGAGAAGGCTGATGGCCGCAGGCGTCGTTCTAACAGTGATAATTACAAGCGCTATCTTGCGGAGAGTAGAATCGTCCTGGTGGTCCGCGCGAAGGGGAAGCAGATCCCGCCAGAGGTGGCCGAGGCATTTCGTGAGATCGGTCTGGGGAAGCTGTACGCGGCGCGACTCCTCTGCCTGACCCCGTACACGCATAAGCGCATTAAGCAGCTGTCTCCCTTCTCTATTGTCGGGCATCCTGACGCAGCTCAGCTGGAGCAACTCCTCCGCACTCGCGGTGCGCTGTATAACGAGGAAACGCAGTCGAAGCGGGTCATCAGTGGTAACTTGCTGCTGGAGCAGGCGCTAGGGCAGTACAACATCCTGTGCATTGAGGACCTTGTGGAGACGATTACACAGAGAACAGAGCACGTGGAGGAAGTGCTTCGCCGTATTGCACCTTTTGACTTCCATCCTCCTCGCCAGCTCTTCCTTGAGCGCCACAGGACGGTACACCAGAAGCTTGAGATCGTCAACCAGGACTCGTTCGCCGCCTACTTGGCACAGCAGCTGCAGCGCACTGCCAAGCGCGAGCGTCAGGCGTCTAGTAGCAGCAGCGGCAAAAGCTCTTCCAAGGAGCCTGTCACTTCCAAGCTGAAGCAGTCACGTATCGAGTAAGACGGTGTGTGTATATGCGTGCGTCTATGCCGTGCTGGTGGTTACGGAGACGTTACTATAACTTCCATTGGAAGCCGTATAACCGGTGTAAGAGTATTTCGCCTTTCTTTTCCCGCTGCTGAGCGGAGGCGAGAGGGGGATGATGTGTGCAGCCGTGGCTGACTCCAGTCTCGCGGCAGATTGCCGAAGGCCAGCGGCATAAAAGGCAGTGGGTGGCGTGTAAAGCAGTGGGTCATCATATAGGTGGTTGTGCGTGTGTGGGAGGAAGAGGGGGAGGGGGAGGGGGGGCGCTGTGACAGACGCTTCTTTTTCACTTCGACCGTTGTGATTCCACTGCAGAGATGGGGGCAGTTCGCTTGGTTGGCCCTGCGCGTAGGTGATCGGCCTACCCTCCACACCACACCGTCGAGTGTCCTTACCAAGCAGAAACCTCCGTCAGACCTTCCAAAATGAGGATGGCGCCTCCATTTTTAGTTTTGTGGTGTACCTGGGGCTGTTGACTGGGACACTAGGTCGCTTGAACTATGGGGCGACGCTTCTTTGTCCCCTCTCCACTTCATCACACTGTCACGCCTCTTTCAATCTATCATTTTCTCCTTCCTTTCTTCCTGTTTGCAGCTACAAACACGACCTTTCCTCGACGCCGCTGACTCAGCAACAGTGTGAAGGGAACTCGAATATTGGTTTACTTGTTTCCTGTTTTCCGCAGGAGAAAGCAGTGGAAGTACCCGGGACAGCAGGTGGTGAGCGTCTAGATCAGGCGCCTACAAAAGAGCAAGCGAAAGGCCAATCGTGAAGGCCTGCTTACCAACGGTCTAGGCGGCGACCACTCATCTAGAGAACCCATCGGATACGGCCAGGAGAGTAAAAGTATTGCCGACACACCGTCACTCACACAGACACACATATATATATATAATTGGCATCACGAGTAACCTCGCGAGAGGTACAGCTATTTATAAGTGCATAGCGACGAGGGCGAAGCACGCCGTACTGAAGGACAGAGCAACCGCACCTAACCTCGTCAGGTCCTTCTCTTCGTCGACGCGTAGCCGAAGGATTCACCGGACTAGTGTGGAGACAGCCCCTCCTGTGATCACCGCAAGCCGATCTTACTTCTTTTTTTTTGGATTTGCATCCCCCTTAACGAACGCAGGCGAGCTTGCAGTGGACGGAGGTCTCACAACACCTCGAAGCGCAGCCTACTGACAAGGTCCTTCAATGTCGGCAAATCCCACCCAGCCCCGGTACGGCTGTTATGTGGGCAATATCGACCGCTCTGTGACGCTGGAGATGCTACGGCAGATGTTCTCGCAGTGCGGGACGATCATCGACTGCTCTCTGAATGGTCGTGAGGAGGACCCTTATCGTTATGGCTTCATTGACTTCTCTTCCGAGGACGACCGCGCACGCGCAATGAAGTATAACGGCTTTACACTCGTTGGCCGTAAGCTGAAGGTGGGTGTTAGCAAGGGAAACGTCAACAAGCCTGACGGGTACACCAACACGAACTCCAATGCGGGGCATCACGGGGGGCCCACCGGGGGGCACCGAAACAACACTAGCGCGGGTAACATGCTTAGCAATCAGATGGGCGCCATGATGGGCAATAACGCACCCATGATGGGCCAGACACAACAACAACAGCTGCAGGCTCAGCTTCTTATGCAGCTTATCCAGCAGGGCGCGATGGACCCGCGTAACCTCACCCCAGAACAACAACAGATGCTCTTGACAGCGCTGCAGCATGGGGGAGGCTCAGCACCCGTGCCCGCCCCGATGCCTGTCATGCCTACTATGCCCATGATGCCCAATCCTTATGCCGCCGCCATGATGCAGCCACAGATGTGCATGGTACCCCCCGCCGGTGTGCCCCGTGGGGGCTATCCGATGCAACCGCAGCAGGCGACCCAGCGCGGTGGTAACCAACATCGCCCCCCGGTCAATACACCGCCGTCGGACGAGACCGTGAAGCTGCGTGAGGTCCAGCGAAAACAATTTCTGGAGGTCGTCCGCAGGGACGCGGAGAAGTACGAGCGTAAGGTGCTCGGGAAGTCATCGAGGGGGGGCGACAAGGTCGACGGCAACACCTCGGACCGCGAGTCGAGCTCCGCCTCTGTGCATGAGGAGCAGAAGTCCGAACCGGAGAAGAAGCGGAGTAAGGGGGAGGAAGGGGAGGCCGTAGTGGAGGGCGAGGAAGTGAAGTAAGTAGTCAGGCGAGATTTCTCTCGCCCCACAACCATGACGGGTATGCCTTTACTGTGCGATGCGGTAACACCCGCGGAGGCAGGGGTTTTAGAGGGTCTTTCGCCTTTTCCCGGCGACACGTGTATGCAGAGCCCCCCTGCTGATCCTTGCCCACTCTCCTCCACATCATTTTGTCTTTTGCTGCCATAACATGTCTGCGCCTATGTGAGGGCATTCAATGGCGTGCTGGGGCGGGGGGAGGGAGGCCTTCTGCGTGCCCGTCACGATCGTCTTGCAAGTACGCCTATGGTGTTCACGCACATGAGGGCGGGGGGAGGGGGAGCTGGATGTGTTGGGTTCGTGGAGCGGGCACTACACCTTTGGGTACGGTGGAGAGGCGGTAATGGACACACTCTAGACAGATGCAGGTGGGGGTTCTTCCAAGTGGATAGCCCTTTCTCCTAGATGGGGAGGGGGGCGTACGGTGTGAGCAATTAGACTTGCGTGCTGCTGTACCATGGCTGTCTGTCCTCCGCCCGCTCATATCCGGGATTGCGAGAGTATCACGAGACCCCAAACCAGCGCGGGGGATGGCGGCTGTGAAGCGGATATGTTTCTGGAAGCGTAGTACCAGAAGTGGTATGTACCGTCTCTCCTTCACGTGTTGGCAACTGAAGGGGGGCAGTGAGAGTGTCTTTCTGCGTGTGTGTGTGTGTGTGTGTGTGTGTGAGTTAGACCTCTTAAGAGGGAAGTGGCTTTGTTCCGTGTGGTGGTTCATTAACCGTCTGCAGCACACAATCGGTTGCCCTATTCTGTGTATCCTCATCACCCTCACACGCTCCCGTTACCATGCGACCCCGTACGGTATGTAGGTGTGCTTGGATGGTGGCTCCTCACGGGCTGCTGCTCTTGCCACCGCATGCACACAGCAGACTAAGTATCAATACCGCGCTGAGAGGCGGAGGGGGTGGTGGCTTGCAGCAGTTGAAATTGCCCGGTGGAAAAATGTGCTAAATAGTCTCGGCGCTTGTAATTCATTGAACTGTTCTGGATGGAGCGACGCATATGGTGCGACGTATAACGAGAGAAGTGGCGAAGGAACGCGACAATGCGAAGCGTGTAGGGGCAACGAAAGGGTTAGAATGAAATGGAGTCCGCCGCTTGTGCTGCGGAAGGACGAGTGATCAGCAGAAAGCGCCTTGAATGCCTTCAGATTTCGCCCATAAGCCGCTACTGTCCAAGTTTGTCTTCGAGTGGCCCGTGCAGGAGAGGAAGGGGCAGGGGCACTATGATATTCATTGATTTGAGTCTTGTTCTTCTCGTTTGTGATCTCTCTTTCGTTTCTTGTTGGCTGCCAAGGCAGCTCCATTAGGTTAAATCACTGCGCCGCTGGTAGCAAGCGCCTGTTACTTTATCATCTTCTGTGAGACGGCGCCCCTACTCTCCGCTTCTCCCCTCCACACACACATACACACGACCGATAGAGGAACACGCAGCAAACGCTTTCCTCTTGTAAGACAACCTTTTTTCCCTGCGCCTGCGTAGCATCTTGCATCGGCGGGTAGCTCTCCATTCCAGACTAGTGGCTGGCCACCTGTTAGCACATCAAACCTGTACCTCGTTGAGGATGGCAAAGGCTGGTGCAGGAGATCCGCGGTGGATCGTGGAGGATCGTAAGGACGGCACCAATGTGAATGCCTGGCATTGGGAGGAGCGTGACCTCGTCCAGCAGGTGCATGGCGCACTGCGTGAGCGCTTTGCTGGCCTGCCCCTCGTGGAGAAAGCTGATGGCATGGACTTTGTAAAGGTGGTGGAGGTCAGCGAGATCGCCGGGGATGTCACCGTCGCCCAGCGGAAAGGCAAGATGATGTGCTACTTTGAGTTGAAGTTAACGTTGACATGGCTGGGCCGAACGGCCGATACGGAGGAAGACGTTAATGGGAAGATGGTGATACCCGAGGTGGATCACGATGAGTTCAGGAACGCGTATGAGGTGGTGGTGACATGTCAGGAGCGGACGCCGGCAGCGCAGAAGGTGGAGGAGTGGGTACGCCGCAATGGGCGGGGGAAGGTACGCCAGCAGATCGAGGCGTACTTTGACATCTTGTTTGATGAGTATCAGATCGGCAAGATGTTGAAAAATGGCAGCTCGCTTCCGCCGCCTGCGCCACTGAAGGCACAGCCCAAGAGCGCCGCACCTGTCGTTGCTTCTGCCGATGACACAAGCGAAGAGACGTCCTTCTGCTGGAAGATGCGCTGGCACGTGCCCATTGAGGAATTGTTCGCCGCTCTCACCAGCGAGCAGCGTGCCTGCATGTACACCCGAGGGCCTGCCAAGCTGGACCCAACGCCAGGGGGGCAGTTTCAATTTCTGGGTGGAGTTATCTCGGGCACATATGTGGACGTCCAACCACCGACCTGCATCCGGCAGAAGTGGCGTCTGGGCAGCTGGCCAGAGGGGGTCTCGAGCTCTGTGGTGATGCAGCTGCACAAGGAGGAACCGGGGGTGACGATACTTGAGTTCGCCCAGTCAGGGATTCCTTCCGGGCACCTGCGGAGCGTTCAGGAGGGCTGGCGGGCTAATTTCTTTGAGGCGATGAAGGTGGTAAGCGGGTTTGCGATGGAGTACATTTGAGAGATGCAGTCCGTCAGCGCCCCCGGTGGTAGAGAAGGAAAGGTAGTAGTGATCAGATGGAGGACGGATATGCAGCCGAGAGGGATGTGCGAGTGAGCGTGATGGTGGATGGGAGGGTGGGCGAGCATGAGGAGGGAGGGAGGAGAGGTGTGCTGGGAACGGTGGCATTGAGTGCGAATCATGGGACTCCCGGCTACACGTTCGTGCTCTCGCCTGTATGTCCTGCGACATGACGGCTGGGCCGCAGTTGCCGAGCACTCCTCGCCCCTCTGCCTTCTCTTCACGTTCATCCCCCCACCCAATCGCCCTCCTCTGCCAGCCTTCTTCATACCTTTTAAAGACGACCAGTTCGGTCTTTTCTCTTTACACATTGACACTAACACAGCGTCTGCACCGCGCAGGGGGGTGGGGAGGGTGAGCTTCTCGCCGCGGTGATGACGGAGGGGAAAGGGCCACTTTTATTATTACAACAGCCATACCAACTTTCAGTTGAATACAGCTCATCATACGCGCGCTGCACGGGGGTGGAAAACTTTCATGGGCCCCTCGTCACGGTACCGCAGGTAATGATGTGCGATAACGCTAGAACTGTGAAAGATTATGGCGTGTAGCGCTCCACAGGGAAGACAGATGATTGCCTCCACCCAAGCCGTTGCCACGTGACGATGGATCGCTCTGCCTACGGTATTTGTCTTCTTTACCCCGTGTTGTTGTTGTTACTCTTGCTTTGGCGTTTATATATACATATTTGTTTGTTTGTATGTGTGGGGGGACAACTCACACGTAGCCAAGAGGCGTCATTCAGTTAAGGTGCTGTACTCGTCATCTTTACCTTGTCAACGGTTATAACTTCTCAGACTTGCTCTTGTCTTCCTGACTCTCCCGGCAACCACGTCAGCTGCCGCGGAGGGAGACGCTCCCTGATAGGTGGATTTGCCCTTCCCGGATGGGAAATGGCCTCCACATCATCCAGTCGGCCGTTGTCTTCACCCGAGGACAGTGCGCGTCACTTACATCCGCCGGCTTCGTTGGCCTGTCATAGTGACGAACGGGATGTCAGCAGGTCCTGTGCTGCGTCCTCGTATGACCATCCCGATGTCGCCTTTTGGGATGTGGGTGCCGATGGCATCGGGGCACCGCGAGGGGCACCCTCACCCCGCGCCACTGGTGGCTTCGACAGTTCGTTGCCGTTGCCCAAGGAACGGTCGAAAGCACGCGGTGCCCCCGCTGGACTATCCGGCAGAGTGGGCAACCGGAAAAAGCGTGTCGCAGAATCAAGTGCGAGTAGCTGTTATAGAACCAAGCGAGCGGTGCAGGATGGCCCTTCATTACCCAGTCACTCTGCCTCCGTACAGCGTGGACGGCCCGGCGGCGCACTCGTCCCCACTAGCGTTCCGCAGCGCGCCACTGTGGGCTATGACAGCACAAGAAGTGTATCGACTGGCCAACTTTCCTTGTCTCTCCCTCGATCGCCGTATCAGTACTACACGTATCATAACGTGTTCTTGCTGAGCAACTGGAGCGATGTAGAACCAATCCACTCCATTACTGCAAGAGCTGCGGATGCCGCCCTGCAGAACATCCGGTGGTCCAAAGAAGGAACGGGGGCAAAGCCTTAGCCCAAATGGGGGAGGGGGGTGAGTAACATGTGGGAATGAGGCTGGGGTGGGGCGACTGGAGTCGATAACTTGCCGTATGTTACGCACTTCCGGCATTGCTTGAATGCGCCGCGCTGACTTATTTGATTATCATACGCTCGTGAAAGGTGCATGTGTCTATACACATATATATATGTGTGTCTTCCCGCCTCGCTAGAGGTTTATCTTTCCTTTGCAGTCACTTCCTTTTGTTGGGATGCGATTGTCGTGGTGTGGCTACTGTTCCACATCGTCTTTTTGTGATGCGCGCAGGCTCAGCAAGTGCATGGCCACAGATGTACCAAACATATTTTATGCAAATGCAAACGTGTACGCGACGGTCTTTCAGTGCATGCACGAGGGACGACTGGCGATTGAAAGGGAGGGGGACGATAAATGTTCGCTGCAGGTACCATATCGGATGGAACTGGGTGATGAAACGTGACGGATGGTGTGACGCGCACCTTGTTGATGTAGTTGTACAGTGGCGTATAGTGTCTAGACGCTGCCACTGGGTTTGCGTGACTTGACGTCAGACAGTTTGGCCACCCCCCTGGGGGGAATACGGTGATGCCGCAGGGCTGTGTTCTAGTGGTGCGATGTGAGGTGAGCGTGGCGATGTGTCGTGCTCTTACGGCTGTTGCTATTGAATGTTCCTTCGTGGAGGTATGCATTACAGTGCGTGAAACACATTGTGAAGTGAATGGGGAGACACTCACCGTATCTCTCCCCCATCCCCCTCCCACTTCCTTATTTGGTAGAGGTGAAGTTTGGTCGGGCGTTCTTCCCTTACCTTGTGTATGAGCGGTCATTTAGGAACCGCAGGTGCCCTGTAGACTGGCCCTGTCTGTCGCTGACGATGAGTAGTATCTTCACGTCGCATCGGTCTTTCCCACAAAGTTGCATGTGCGTTCCTTTTTTACTTAATTTGCGAGAGCTATGTGCGCTGCACATGCATTTGTCTCTCGCGTGCTGGAGGAGGACTGGAGCTCCTCGCCAGATGCTGATGTTCCCTCTGTGCTGCTGGTGCGGTCGCACAGACTCACCCACTTCTGGTGAACGCCCCCTGCGCCTGTATGCACCGTTCTCAGGTGTCGCTGCGCAGAATAGGAGGTGAGGCTGGACTTTGCACTACCACCCACGTACTGCTTGTTGACTTTTCTTCTTCCCCTCCACTTCCCCTTCATCACTCTTCGCCACATACGTGCTCACTTAAGGCGCGCACTGCAGTTCCTTGGACCTGTTAAGTTGCCCATTTTTAGGTTCTGGTTGCTCGATAGTCGCCCTTTCACTGCCAAAGCGTATCGACATACTGGCATTTGGCATCACTAGCCACGCTCAGTGAATAGTGGAGGCAGCGTGTTGACTGTATAACCGAACCGTGGTGTAGTTGCAGGGAGTCATATGCCTGCCTTGCGATGGTTTGGAAGGCGGTGGAGGGTCTCCACTGATGATTTCTGCTGTTGGAGTGCCCTTCACTTTGCTTTCCTTACGGTGGCTGGCATACTAGCACTGCTGCAGGTGACAGGCAGCCCACCAGATGGCATTGATGACCGTAACGCGAATGGCGTTTTTATTTCCCGCTGCCCAGAGGCGTCACTTGGATTGTGGCGCTCTTTTGTTGGCCTGGGGTGTACGGACGTTATCACCGCAGCCGCCTTTGCCACTACGTTTGTCTTCAGCCTGCGTGGGGGCGTATTTGAGGTGTCCAAGCGGCGTGCGGTGCCATTTGTATTGTATGTCGATGCGACGGGGATGCTGGCAGCCCTTATTCTAAGCAGCATTTCCTTCCACTGCGCCGTTATGATAGGAGAGGAGAAGCAGTGTCTGTCGCCGATGGGGTTCATCTTCCGCAGCACATTCGCTCTCAATCTCATCGCCGTGGCTCTGTTTTTCCTCTTGTTTGCGCTGACGTTTGACCCCGATGGCCGCCGGACGTCGTACGACCTTGAGGACTACGCAAATTTATGGTCCAAGCGACTGCGAATTTGCTGCTGCACTTGTACGGACGACCAGCAATCGGAATCGGCGTACCGAGATGTCGCCACGGTTCTGGCTCTCGCGTTCCGCGGCTATGACATGGTCCCGAGTGACGTAGCGGCTGGCATGCTGTTGCTGCATGGCTATCAAGCCCGATCAGGGCGGCTACACGCGGAGAAGGTCACCTTTGCCTCAATACTCAACACACATCGAGAGCGGCTGTCCAACCAGGCCCGCCGTATTAAGCGTCTTACACCGGCACAGAAGCAAATTGTGTCCGAGCTCCATACATACATGTGTTTCTATGTGGCGGCCTACGGGTGGATGCTCTTTGAATACTCGCGATGCGGTACAGGCCTGTTTCGTTTGTGCTGCCACGACCCGTGGATGGCGTGTAGACATCACCCTGGCCAGCACTACGGTACAAAGTACTACTTTGACGTCACGGCGGTGCTGATGGAAACAGGGGCGCGCGAGGAAGATATCTTGCTCACGAGCTGGAGCAACGAAGTGTTCCAGCCGGTGCACATTGTAGTGTATGATCGCAGAACGGACAGCGTGGTTATCTCCGTCCGAGGTACCATGTCCCTGCTGGACTGCATCACGGATTTGGCGGCTCTTCCTGCCGTCGTACCACTCGCAGATCATTCCCCGTCATACACCGATGAGGATTATTACGTCCACGGTGGGATGTACCGGAGCGCGCAGTACGTTTTACAGTCGCTGGAGCACCATGGCATCCTGGATGCTATCCTGCTCGGTGAATTTAAAGAGAAGAACGTAGTACTGGTGGGACAGTCGCTTGGTGGTGGCGTGGCACTGGTAATGAGTGTCCTGTTGTGGTCCGCGTACCCTGGGCTGAGATCTCGGATACGATGCCTTGCCTACAGCCCACCTGGTGGGACCCTCTCCGAGGCCGTCGTAGAGTACTGCAAAGACTTTACAGCCGGGTGCTACGTGGGCTACGACATGGTACCACGACTGGCACCGCATACCATCGACGCTTTTCGCGAGTCTATCCTAGATATACTCAGTACCTCCAGTGTGCCCAAGACGTTACTACTACTGAACGCCCGCCGTACCGACAAGTTGGCCAAGTATTTCTCTTCCTCATCGAATCACCATGGGGATCTCGCCACGCCCAGCGAACGTCGCCGCTACCGCGATACCCTCCGCGACAATGCGTGCGCGCCGCTTCAACCGATAAGAAAACTATACCCCTGCAAGCGTCTTGTGCACTTTCGCAAGATGATAAATCGTCCCGCCTCCAGGTGGCTCGGCCGGCGGGAGGAGGTGTTCGTTCCCACCTTTAGCACCCCGCAGGATGTTCAGGTGATGATTTCCTCTCCCTCCATGTTTTCAGATCACTTCCCAGACCGTATGTTCCGTGCGATTACGCAGGCGCAGCAGCAGCTTGAAAATGGTGACCTGGACCGATACTACGTGGACACCACCCCCGATGTGAGCGACCCCGATGAGGCGCCCCTTCACTTTGTATTTACCCCCGCGACAAACGAGGCGCCGTAGCGGGGTGTGAGGCCTCTTCCATAGGGCGGGGGTACGGGCTCGGCCAGAGGCGAGCCACCTCGATGGATTATTACCTGTCGTGAGTAGGGGGGGGAGGTCCAGCACATCTTTGCCCAGGTATATGCTTTCATTTTTTTCCTGTTTGCGGTGTTGGGAAAGAGTTGCAAACTATGAATCTCCGTTTGAGTACGATGGGCAATTGATATTCACTCTTGCCTGTTGGCCTCAAGCTCATCGCTCGGAGAGATCCCCAAAAAAAAAAAAAAGAGAAACCGCTTCGCTCGTTGTGGCCGCTCCGTGTGTATGGCATCTACTGTTCTCATACCCCAATCACCATGGGTTTTTTTTACCTTGCTTCATATCTGAATTGTAGTCGTCACGGCAAGCAAATACTGTGGAAGGGACGTGAGGAAGTATGGCTGATAGCACCGTAGATGGGGCCACTCGGCTCAAGAATGAGGGAAACACGTGCTTTGGACATGGCAAGTACCATCAGGCTATCGAACTGTACTCCGAAGCGATCCAGCTGGACAAAACTCCAACCTTACTTTGTAATCGCTCCTTAGCGTACCTGAAGGTTGAACTTGCCGGCGCTGCCTTGTCCGATGCAGAGGAGGCCGTCGCCATGGACCCCGGCTTCGTCAAGGCCTACTACCGCAAAGCTTCGGCGTACTTGATGTTGGGCAAGGTGAAGGAAGCCCAACAGAACTACCAAACGGTGCTGCAAATCTCCCCCGGCAATGCGGAGGCGAAGAGCCAGTTCGACTTGTGTGATAAGGAACTGAAGCGCATTCGGTTTGAGAGGGCGATCAAATCGAAGCAGGGCGACCCGGTTTCTTTCACCATAAAGCTTGGCGCCATTGCCAGCGAGTACACTGGCCCCCGGATCGAGAACGACGAGATCACGGTTGAGTTCGTTGACGCTATGATCGAGCATTTGCGAGCCGAGAAGAAGATAGATCGCCGTGATGTTGTCTTTATGCTCCTGCGCATCCTGAAACTGTTCCAAGCGTGCCCCAACTTTGTGGAAATCACAGTGCCCGATGATGAGGAGATTACTGTCTGTGGTGATACACACGGCCAGTTCTACGACCTCCTGAATATCTTCCAGGTCAATGGAAAACCCTCCGAGAAGAATCGATACCTCTTCAACGGTGATTTTGTCGATCGTGGGTCCTACTCGGTGGAGAACGTACTGACTCTCTTTGCGTATAAGTTGTTATACCCCAACCACTTCTTCCTCTCACGAGGTAACCACGAAGCCTTGGTGATGAACAGCGTCTACGGCTTCTCCGGGGAAGTACGGGCCAAGTACAACCAGGAGTTGATGGATCTGTTCACGGAAGTCTTCAATGCCCTTCCCACGGGCCACATCATCAACAAACAAGTTTTTGTGGTGCACGGCGGGCTCTACTCGGATGATACGATTACGATCGATCAGCTACAGAAAGCGAACCGCTTCCGCGAGATTCCGGAAAGCGGCCCTCTGTGCGAGTCGCTGTGGGCGGATCCACAACCCATGCCAGGACGCCTACCGAGCAAGCGCGGTGTCGGTTGCTCCTCTTTTGGTCCAGACGTAACAGCTCGTTTCTTAGCAAACAATAATCTCAAACTGGTCGTCCGTTCACACGAGGCGAAGGAGAAGGGATACGAGGTGGAGCACAATGGAAAGTGCATCACCGTGTTCAGTGCGCCGAACTATTGCGATCAAATGGGTAATCTGGGTGCCTTCATCCGCTTCACCGGTGGCGTGATGGAGCCAAAGTTCACTACCTTCTCCAGCGTCCCGCACCCGGGCAAGCGAGCGATGCACTATGCGGTGAGCGGTGGCATGTTTTGATGACTAATGCGACGAGAACAGCGAGGAACACGTGTGCTTGTATACAATGACGGTGTGGGGCGGGGGGTATGCTCTCGTTTGCTGGTCGGCCTTTTAAAGGACACAGTTGGGGCTGGATATACACTCGTGAGATGGCAATGGCGGTCTCTGTGAGCACCATGCCCCGGTCATGGCCGTGTTACACATCGTGTGGACCCATCCTGAATATCCGGGAGAGGCGAGAGTGTGGATGCAGGTGGGCAAGACTAAAAGGGTGTCTCTGGGCATCCCGCTGTCGTGTACGTGACTCGTCCTAATAATGGCGGTGTAATGGGAGCTGTATGATGTGTGCAACGAGATGGGAGTGTCTCTCTCCGCACGTAAATTGATTGTATGCCTGATCCAGCACCCCGAGAGCAGGCGAACAAACCTGCTATTTGCATTTGGTTGGTCTGGTCGCTCACACAGTGGCCTGCTACAGATCCCATCACAAGCACACCCACTCATACATATAGTAATTGTTATATGTATGAACATAAAGGTGAAGATGCGATGTAACGCATTCTCAGTAATTTCTCCAACAGTTAACGAATATACCTTTCCGTGATTGCATATGAGTTTATTCCGTGTTATCGGTGAGGATGAAGACATGGGGCTTCTGTGACTTGCTCTTCTATGAAGATCTGAAAAAAGTATAGCAGGGGCCACACGCCAGCGTTGATGGTGTGCAGTTGGGATGTGTGTGTGTGCGTGTGCGTGTGGCCTCTTTCAGGGTGCTTGCCTGTCACATGCATAGAGGGAGCGTACATGGTTGCGTGCCCTCGTGATTTCGGGATACAGTCTATGTGGAAGGGCATAAACGCCGCTCGTCATTCCCGATTGCGCTGGCGATGGGACTGCAGTTCCTCATCCTTCTTGTGCCCACCCAGCGTATGCACACGCGAGCGTGCATGTGAACATGACCACAATCCGCCATTCCTTCCTCTTCTCTCGTGTTTCCCTATTCAGTGCACTTCCCTTTCGTGTGCCGGCGGTCTCTCTTTCCTCACCGTACGGACGGTGGGCCCTGCTGAGCTTCCTTTCCGCTCCCTCTAAAGAAGTTCCCCAGCACAGTACCTCTTTATCACTTTCCCCCGGTCGGGCTGAGGAGCGGAGGACAGCCTGCGGCATCCAGCGAAGACGATGAGGTGCGGCTGGAGTCGAACTGGAAAACTTGCACTATGCCTGCTCTTGGCTATTTTCACAGTCGCCATCGTTATTGGCGAAGCGAAACAGGCGCAACCAGAGGAAGGTAAAGATGGCCACGCTGACCCCGGCACTGTCCGAGTGACAACGAACCCGCCCAGGGAACTCGTACGGCAGAGGCGGCTGCAGACGAAGCGCTTCTATTTGCTCATGGACCACTGCACTTTGATTGGTGTAGTGGTCTTTCTCTCCGCCATCTTCGCGGGGCTCACACTCGGGGTCATGTGTGCAGACTTCTTGACTCTTGAGATTATCGCATCGAGTGGGCCGGAGCCGGACTGCTCGTATGCAGCAAAAGTTCTTCCGCTGCGCCGTGGGGGCCATCACACACTGTGTGCCCTCATCATCGCGAACATGCTGTGCAACGTGCTCATTGTGCAGGAGTTTAACAAGGTCTTTGGCCTGCTCCGAGTGCTAAAGATGCATGATGCTGGCAGCCAGTCCGTCAAGGACGGAGGACGTGGCTCCGGTGTGCTTGAGTTTCTTGTCAGCACATCCGTGATCGTACTCTTTACAGAGCTGATCCCGATGAGCATCTGCAAATCGAAGCATTCCTTAAAAGTGGCTGCCGCTGGAGCCATTTTTGTGCGTGTTGCGATGGTGCTGACCTATCCGGTTTCCGTACCGCTCGGGAGATTTCTTGACTGGCTGGTCGATGGCGAGGCGCGGCAGATCTACGACCGCAACGAACTTCGGAGGCTCATGGTGGTACACTATGACCGCAGCGAGGACGCCAACGCGATGGCGAAGTCTGAGCTCAAGCTGCTGCTTGCAGCAATGGATTTCCATGAGCGAAAGGTGTGCGACATCATGACTCCCATTGCCAAGGCAGTCACCGTGCGCGCGACGGATGAGGTGACGCCCGACTTTGTTGAGCGGTTGTGGTTTTCAGGGCGGTCGCGCATTCCGGTTGAATACGAGCCCGGTGTGTATAAGGATGTGCTAGTTGTGAAGGACTTGATGACGATTCAGACGCGATCCACCGGGGATCGGGTGACAGTGCAACAAGTGGTGAACGCGCGGAATCGCTTGTTCGCCCACGTGAGCGAGCATACAAAGCTGCCCGTGATGCTGAGGTACTTCCAAGATGCGAAGCTCCACATGGCGGTCGTCTACCGGGAGGGCGGGGCGAGATCACACGATCCGGTACCGGGAACCCCCAATCAGCAAATACTTTCGCCCATCCATGAGCCAGTGGCATGCTCAGCTGAACACACGCACACCTTTGGCAGGCATGAGGTTCTTGGCCTCGTCACGATGGAGGATGTCGTTGAACAGCTGCTTAACGATGAAATTTATGATGAGTATGACAATTACTCTCCGCTGGACTCCCCAACTATGGCAGCCTCCTTTAACTCTATGCAGATGGTCGCCAAGCGTCCCGCACAGCGTCGTTCGCGGAGTTTGAACCGGGGTGTTCCCCAACCACTGACGGAGCCTCGTATGCCTCCACGGGTTAACTTCTACTCGTACTTCACACATCCGGAGTGCGTGACCCCCCTGACAGAGGCCCAGGTGTGGGCGGTGGCCTACTTCTTAAACCGCACGGTGCACCAATTTGTGCTCTGGCACCCAGGCTTCATCAAGATGCTGTTAGATGAGTGTGGAGACATCCAGATGGTGGCACCCACACCGGCCGATGAGGAGCCGACGGTTCCGAGTGCCGACCAGTTCAACCAATCGGGGTCATGCTCGGAGTTTGGAAGCTACTCGTCCGGCCTGCACGCGGCCTTGTCGACGGTGTGTTTGAGCGATCATTCCACCTTCTTACAAGAAGCAATCGATGAGCGCTATATCCTCTACGCTTACGGTCAGCCATCTGATGTGTATACTTTGGTACTGGGCGGTCAGGTGGAGTTGCTGGTCGGCAAGGAGCGCTTCTCGACGCGTCTGCTCTCATTCAGTGACATTGGGAAGGAGGCCCTGACAGAGTCGGTGTACACTCCCGGTTTTAGCGCCATCGTCCGCACTGCCGCGCGGATGTACCGGATCCCGAAGAACACGTACATTAAGTACGCGGCGTACCAGTTCGATCGTGATGGTAAACACCGCGTTTCGATGCCACGACAGAACAAGCTCGCACAGCCGCGTAGCGCTTCTCACTTTCCGATGTCCTTAATGGAGGTGACCGAGCAAGATCGCCTCTTGTCTCCTGCGCGTAGTTCCGCCATCTCCAAGGATTTCGCGCGGTATGGCACATTCAAAGGGAAAACACACCATCCCGTGTAACACGTTGGCGGGCTTGGCCTACGCGCACTGGGGCGTCCAAACATAGATGTCTATTGATGGTGTGTGGATGGCTTTGCTTCTGGGTGCGTGTGTGAGTGCCGACGATTCGCCTGTGCTACGATAAATTGTAGCTGCCGCCGAAGGGATAGGTGTACGGATGCCGTGTTGTGGACTTGCGAATCGTGGCCAGCACTGGTACAGTTCGTTGTGGTGAGCAGGCTTTGCAATGTTGAGAGTACGCTCCGTTGGCGTCGACACTTACCTCAAGACATCATCAACTCGTTCATAGCGGTGAGGTGGTAGCTGCGGGTCTGGCTATTTCCACGATCAGGAACTGCCGCTATTTATTTTTTAGGTGCCGACCATCCGCTGAATGGCCACATCCCGCCTTACTATTCCACATCCCTTTCTCAAACCTTTCATCTTTTTCTTTTTTCTTCCATTGCTGCATTAATTGTTGAGTGTGGTGATAGCGGACCAACCGGGACCTTTTGTGTTTCTCCTTCCTGACAGCGGGCTCACGCTGCCAATCTTTTCGCCCCTCTCCGTGTTGGAGACACTCGATCCAAGTAGGAGGACGTGCTGCATCATATACAGTGCCTGCACCAGCCCAGCTTCATCGGTTCTTCTAACGGTTTTGGATGGGCCGCGCACTGGCCATCATCTTTGCAGCGTACGTGGCCGTCTTTTCGCGTTGCTTCACCGCGTGGGCTGATGGAGAGAGCGCCACGCAGGAAGGCAGGGGATGGCCTATTTGGGCCCTCTGCGTCTGCTGCGCCTGCACAGTGCTCTTGTCCGCCATGTACTGTGGCTTGACGATTGGCTTGCTCGGGATGGACACCAGTACGCTGGAAATAATTGCGGAGGCGGGCGCTGGGCCGGACAAGACTTACGCAGCGCAGATCTTGCCCATTCGAAAGCTTGGACATCAGCTACTCACCACTCTCCTCATTGGTAATATGCTCACGCTTGTGTTGACCTCGCAGCTTGTGGCCGCCATCATACGCAGCACGGAGTTCGTGAACTTCATTTCTGGCACGTTAATCATTTTCGTTCTAGGCGAACTGCTACCCATCAGCTTCTGCAACAAGGGGAGCAACGCGCTGATGGCCGGCAGCAGGAGCCTACCTGTTCTGCAGCTCTCTATTGTAATTCTCTACCCCATCGCGAAGCCGCTTGGCATGCTGCTGGATCACCTCATCCCACACGACGCCGGCCAGTTGTACGACCGAAGTGAGCTAAAACAATTGATCTCTGTGCACTGCGTCAAGTACTCTCACAGGTCCGGTATTGACGCGGAGCAGGTGCGCATGATGCACAGCGCGCTCGAGATGAACGAGGTGGAAGTGGGCGCGGTCATGACACCCCTCCGGAGGATATTTTTCCTCGAGGCAAGCATGCTGATCGACAAGCGACTGGAAGAGCAGCTGTGGGCCCACGGCAAGTCTCGCATTCCGGTTTATGAGCACTCCAAGGAGAACGTCATTGGGGTTCTGTACGTGAAGGACTTGGTGAGCGCCTCCCTACAGAGCCGAGAGCGGCCCTTGACTGTTCGGGAATTTCTTCAGGAGCATCCGCGTGACATCGCCGTGGTTTCTTCCTCCACGCGGCTGTGTGACACCCTGCGCATTTTTGAGATGGGCCGCTCACTCCTATTGTTCGTTGTTGATGACCAGCTACCGAGTGCTGCCGCGCCCCCTTCGCATCAAGCTGGACCTCCCATTACCCTGGCCTCGATCATTCACTCCCCCTTGGCGATGTCGCGTCAGCAACTGCACGCTAAGACGGACAGCGATGTGTGCGTGGACGGGCAGGCGGAGGGGCGGTCATGGTCGACGGTGGTGCCCTCTGAGAAGGCCATGGAGGGGGGGATATCTCCCATGCAGAAGCTTGTCGGCATCGTCACACTAGAGGATGTCATTGAGCACCTCATCGCGTCTGAGATATACGACGAAGATGAGTGCAGCGACACGGATGAGCCAGTGTGTCGTGCTAGGGAGGGGATGGAGACATCTTGTGGTACCGAGGGCTGCGCAATGGCCGCACCGCCCGAAAAGCCTCCGCGGGTAAATTTTTATTCCTACAGCGTCCCAAGTGATCCAACCGTGCCACACGCCCTCACGGACGACCAGATATTTGCCCTGGCGAGGTACCTCACCAACAGCTTCCCGTTTTTTGCCTTGTGGACGGTGCCGGAGGTGCAGTCCTTAATTCAGTACATTGGCGACCGCGTTGTGTACGTCGATGAGAGCACGCATGGTGCCACCGAAAGACCCTCGCCGACGGATGCGGCGACAGGGCAGATGCGGAAAGACCTCTCGCATGCTGACAGTACTTCGCCTTCATACATCCTTTACCTCACCGGGACTCCTTCCGATGCCTTCACGCTTATTTTGAGCGGCAGTGTCCGGCTCACGGTGGGCAAGAACAAGTTCACGTCGGAGCTTCGGTCTTTTACGGCGTTGGGCGAGAATGTGTTGCTCTCCTCAGAAGAGTTCGTTCCTGACTACACGGCGGTGGTAACACGTACGACCCGCTATTTACGCCTTAGGCGCGCGGACATTGCCAAAGTGCAGGCGATGCTTAGAGGACCACAAGGTGAAGGCCAAGGCCGTTCTCCCCTCTGTGCTACGACAGTTGCTCATCGAGATCCTCAGCCCATGGTGTCAGTGAGATCGATTTCACCCACGTTGGCCACCAATGAATCAGCATTACTAGCAGAAGACAACCGTCTTCTTGTTTAGTTAGTGCAGTTGCGATCCCCTGAAGAATCCCTCTTCCTCACTCCAAGTTGGGAGAGCTAGAAGGAGGTGCATGCTGCTGCGGCGTGTTCTACTCGGTGACGCGTCACCCACCACCCGCACCGGAGGAGTCTGGATGATATGTTTGCGTCACTGAGTTGGAGTGGTGGTCGAGACAGTTATACGCGCTTGATGTCATTACTTGTCTACCCGTTCATGTGCTGATATCTTTCTTCATCACCTTTTGCGAGAGGCCTGAAACGGTGTTTGTCTGTCGCCCCAGCAAGCGGTGCCCCAAGTCTTATACAGTTTGTGTCCCCACCCTTTACTTCCTTTACTCTACCCGAGTACTGCATGGTTGCTCGCCTCATGCTCCTCCGACGTACATTGCCATCTTTTTTTTTTTGGTGTGAGCCCTCGCGTATGTTCGTGTGTACTGGCCGTGTGCTCTTACGCTCTGCTTCTTCGAAGAGCGTGATGCAGGGGGAGGAGGGTCTTGCCTGATGGGGAGGGGAGGTCGGAGGGCCCCGCCTTTCCTCTTCTGGTGTCGTTTGTGTTGCTTTACTACCGGGAGGGGAGGGAGGTGGGGGAGGGAAGGCAGCTCTCAGTGCTATATATCCGGTACGGTAGTGCTATTTAGGGGGCGGGGTACAGTCCGAGTTTGATGGGGCAGAGAAGCTCCTTGGCATGTGCACCTTTCCCCCTCCCTCACGCTTTATTGCTCTCTTGATCTTCTCGTTTTTTTCTCGATGGCGTAGCTCTGGAGGAGGCCGGGATAACAGTGGGGCTTCGCTGCGTCGCGCAAATGGATACTGAAGAAGGGGAATTTGTCGTCTATGGGAGCGGCAGCACGCCTGAAGATGAGATGTTTGACTCCGTCGTTGGCTTGATCGAGGATTTTATGGTGTCCTTTGATTTGGATGGCGCAGTGCGCCGGTTGCCCTCCTTTGCCTCGGTGGACAGCGATCATGACCGTCACACGATTTTCCGGAACTTTATTACCCAGGTCGAGCAGGAGATGGATGACTACGTGCTGTCCCGAAGTCCGCACTGCTCGAGTATTGCTGAATTGGGCACGCTCCTGCAGTCCCGTAAGGAGGAGATATCAGAGGAGGTATGGGACTTCATCAGCGAGGGGTGCTTAGACTACAACTCCTTTACAGAGATGTGGGAGGAGAAGCACCCGTGAGGTCTCGCTGGGAGGCAGTTGTATGGCAATATGCCATGAACATATACACCGAATACGTCCTCATAAGTCTGGCGACGCTCTTTATGGAGGTCGTTCTCCCAGGAAGGCAAACGTCGAGACGTGCCAGTGGAGCGTTGGGTCGCGGTGAAAGTCAATGTTTGGATCCTTGATGTGATATTCTGTGTTGCAACGAGCTTTACAACAATACGCTTGTAAGAGCCTGAGAGGTCTCCTACACGCACCTGCTATCCGGGGCCAGCCGGCGAACTGGCTATGAGGGGGACATCTTTCTCCAGGGGATCCCGTGTGACCCCCCTTCTTCTCCGTCTCGTGCTTATATATACATATATTTTGTTTCTTGTTTCTCTGGGTAGCGTAGCGTTTTGCTTGCCGTGTATGTATCTATCTCACACTCGTGATTAGAGGCATTCCACTCCTTCGGTGATATGGAGTGCAGCTCGCCAGCATTGGGCGCTGGCCGTTTATACTCAAACGAATATCTGTGGTCACCAAGGCGACCGAGCAGGAGCGCAGATGAGATCGCGACGATGGTGGAGCAGGAGGCCATAGATGCCATTGCTACACAGTTTACCTTTGAGAATCGAGTGACGATTCGGGCGCTGTTGTACACAGTTATCGAGGACGCATCATTGCGCGAGCTGCTTGACGGTTTCCTTGTGCCGCCACCGTACGCGTTGAAGGACTTGAGCAACACGCGATGGAAAAGCGCAGACGTGCAAGCCCTTGTGGAGCAGCTTCCCGCAAACCTCGACGGTGCTATTGTACTTCTCCCGTTTAACTTCTCATTACAACTCGGTGTGTACGATGCGCGTCTGCGGGCGGCGTGCAGGCGACTTTGCTGGACTCTTAATGTGCCCTTCTCCGTCGTCGTGGCACGCGAGCGGACGCTGACGCGCTGGTACGCTTCTCATTTTCACACGTACGCTGAGGTCAACAGAGCAAAGCAGCGACTCGTGGCCGTTGAGCGAGAGAGTCGTAAAATTGGGGTGCATCGCCTGGCGACAATCGGTGGCTTCGCCGCGCTTGGCGGGACGATGCTATTGGTTACGGGAGGACTGGCCGCACCCTTGGTTGCACCGGCGTACACCGCACTTCTGAAAGCGGCAGCCACCACGGTGGGTGTCGTCGGGGCGGTTGGGGGCGCCGTGCTTGGTACCGGCGCCGTCGCTGCTCTCTTTTCTGGTGTGGTGGGCGTGGCTACTCACGCGTCCGTGCTGGCGGCGCTGTTGACTCCGGTACTCACCGCGGCCAACGTAACGGCCATCTTTGGCGTTGGGGGCGCTGGGTTGGCGGGATACAAGGCCTTTCACCGCACCGACGAATCGTCGGTGTTTGCGCTTCGCTCCGTACGTGAGCTGGAGGCATTGCCGTCAATGACTATTGTTTCCGACGCCATCGTAAAGGCGCTTGCTGAAACGGGCCAGGCCGTCTCGGATCGCTCTGGAGGCACAGCATGGGACCTAACCGATGTTCTAGAGGAAGACGCTTTACCTGGAGTCGTTGTTCCCTCACGCACTCGGCACGTTGTTATGAGCAACATAGCACTTCTAGATGCCATTGTGAAGCGCCACCGACATCTGGTCTGTGCCATCAACAGTGAACTGCCAGGCCACGTGCTGCGCTTAAAAGCTATCAAACTTACCTCTGGCATCTGGGTGGTGGCACCCGTCCCGAGCTTACAGAGCGGAGAGACCGGCGTGTGGGCATGTGCAAACCGGTTCGGCCGACCAACGGGCGCCGGCTTTGTGGTGTGTTACGGAGTGACCCCACTTCGGAACACCGTGGGCGCCGCGGCGGTCCGTGTGTGGTTGCGCGTGCATGTCCCATTTGCCGGGCCCGTGGAGTACTCAGCCTTGTGTGAGAGCGTCTCTAAGCCCTTCAACCCCTTAGCCATGGAGGTGTATCTGGCGGCCACCGCTGCCCACAGGGAATTTACCCTTGCTCAGGAGGGCCTCTTGTTGGATATGCGGACGGAGCCGCGACCTGTGCTAACGCTTTACTTGGCAGCGGTGGAGGCGGAGCCATGCGGTGCCTCCTTCCCCTTCGCCATGTTGGGGCGGCACCTGATGGCGATGTCACGGGAAATCAAGCAGAGGCGCAAGATCGGTGTGGCCATTGCCAATCACTCCAAACACACTATAATGGTAAAGGCTCTGCAAATGGTTAATGGGGAGCAGTGGCCAGGCTCGCCATGCCCGGCCAAGGTGGATCCGACCAATGCATCGCTCACCTTTTTCACCAACAGCGAGTGGAGCTTAGAGGGCGCCGAGGGATTTTTGATACTGGAGGTACACAACGAGAACGAAGCACCCATCACGCAGCGGTACTGTGTGCGGCTTCAGTTCGAAGTGACGGCGTTAAACCGGATCAACGTGAACGCCGCTACGGCCGCTTCCGTGATGGAGTTACGCCTCACAGAACTCAAGCCAGCACCCGTTCCAGCGACGAAACGAATCGAAGTGCCCGTGCCGAACGGTCTCTTCTGCACCATAGACTATCGTGTGGTGGAGGAACCTCATGTAGTGGAATTACACGTCCATGACTTTGTCGAGTCCGCATCGACTGCCGATGTGGACAAGGGGGATGCCGCTGTCACCATTGCAGTGGGCGGGTTCAGTGCGATCTTCGACAGCCGCCGTCAGGTGCAGGATCAACAACTGGGCCTGTGGACACCGTTTCTGAGTGAGCTGCCTTTGGTCGAGCCCAGTGAAGCCTTCGTCCTTCACTGGGAAGATAACTACCTGAAGCGGTTTGGCAAGTCAGTGCACGCAGATGTACGGGTGGCGGATACCATTGCCAAGGAGGCGGTCAAGAAGGTGAAGAAGGCGGCAAAGCGGTATCTAATGTCCGGTGCCCTCTTCGCAGGATTTCGTGCGTTTCGCTCCTTCACTGGCGCCTTTGCCATCCCCCTGTATGCAGTGTGGGCCTGTGATGCGATCGACAACGACTTCGCTGTGCTGATCAATCGCGCAGAGTACACCGGACAGGATCTTGCCGCAGCGCTGTTGGATCCGATGCGTGGCCACCGACCGGTATCCCTGATTGGTTTTAGTTTTGGCAGCAAGGTCATCGCCGAATGCTTGAAGGCGCTCTACAACGTACGGGCCTTTACGTTGATCGAAGACGTCTATCTGCTAGGATCTACCATACCCGCTGATCGTGAGCTGTGGCATCAAATGCGGTGCGTGGCCGCGGGGCGGCTGGTGAACATATACACACGCAGTGACTGGGTGCTGTGGTTAATGTTCCGTGCGCACGAGGCTAGCCTGAAGCCCATGGCGGGTGTCCACCCGGTGAACCTGCCTGGCGTAGAGAACATCGACGTGACGCCACTCGTCGATGACCACTCCGAGTATGCTACTATGCTGGAGGACGTTCTCAGGGCGATCCCCACACAGCCAACGCCGGCGACTTGGCGACCAAGCAACAGTCAGGGTTCGCCAGGGGTGGTGATCCCTGTTCGGCAGTGTGGGCGAACGATGCAGATGGTGGCGGAGTCGATACGCCCGCTGGTGAGCGTTACCCCATTCTCTGCCTTTGCGATGCGAAATTGCATTGCTACATCTTTGGCGGACTGGCAACCAGAGATGGAGTACGTCTCGAGTCACATGCATCAATGCTATTTTGATTTTCTTCCGCCTTCCCCGATTTGCCCTGGGAGTGCGGGGGTATTTGGAATTGTCGGGGATGGCGAAGAGGTTATGGGCGGCGTATTTTCTTTCTTCCTCTCACTGCAACCGCACGCGCAGCAGGATGTGCTGCTGCTGGTGTGGTTCTATAGTACGTCAGAGAAAGAGGTCTTCATTGCTCTGCAACCCCAACTGACCCCGCGACGGCCCGTGCGAGAGAAAACCTGCGAAGCCGCCCACGCGCGGTATCAACAACAAACGTCCAGCGCTGCAGAGGATTTGGATGTGGTGCGGGCGATGTGTGTCACCTCAGCCGAAGGGAAGCGGAACCGCGCTGTGCACATCACCCAGGAGCTGCGCATCCCTTTTGACAGTTACTTTCATGATGGCCGCGCCCACGCCGTGTTTCACTTTCATTGTGATTTTGCTGCAAGTGGGGTAACGCTTACCACAGCGGCGCTCCTCCTGCCCACGTCCTCCCAACTGCAGCGGGAGGAATTCACTGGTGTCGTCTTTGACATGTCATACGCGATGGAGAACAGGGCCCAGGGGTTGACCACTGCGGCGCTTGTGCCTGCGGTGGCCGATGTGAAGCCCATTGATGAGATGCACCACACTCTTCAGAGCTTTGCCCGGGAGAGGAAGCAGAAGAGATTGAAGAATGAGGTAGATCCATCGGAGACTCCGATTGTGTTAGTGAACTGCAGTGAACGGAACTTTTACTTTGGTGCTCAGGTGTTTGCCGCCGCTCCCGATGGCCCCGCGGGGTCTGTAACGACGGAGACACCCATCGGCCACATACAAGTCGAGGACCCCCTCAGTGGCGGGGAACTGGGCTGGGTCCGCTTCCCGCCGCCTGAGCTGTCTCCTCGCTCTTTCACTGTCACAATCGTTACGGGGTTTGACTCGGCACCATTTCCTCAAATTGTGTACGAGACCAGCCGCCGCGATTGCACCTTCACTTTCTCTTCCATGGTGCCAGCCGAGGGCATGCGCCACATCCAGTGCACTGGAACTCCAAGCAAAGCGGGAGCATCCGTTTCAACCAAAGTTATCCACGATATCTTGTTTCATATAGTGTTCCTCTCCGTGTCCGATGGCGAGGACGGGCATCCGCCATCCAACGCTCGATTGACACCGGACGCCCGTGCACAAGGTATTGAGATGCGCAAGTACGGTTGGTACGTCGTGTAGCGGGATCGTCGGACGGTACCCTTCGCATCATAGTTGGGTGCCGTTCGTGTGTGAGTGTGAGTGTGAGTGTGAGCCTGTCTCTTTCTGTGTGTGTGCTTTGGATGGATGCCAATTCACAATCCCCCCCCCCGGAAGAACCACTCGAGGCAGCATGCGACTGGTGCGCATCGTATAGAAGGTCCTGCCGGCACCATCATGTCCAGTGCCACACAATGAGCGTCCAGTGGCTATTCACGAACGCGCTACGAGGAGTATATCACTTCGTCGAGGTCTACCTTGTATGGCATGGCGGGTGTAGAGCAGCGACCTGAGCGCCTTTTTTATTCCCACCTTACGCTTTTGTGGCATGCACTTCTCTTTTGGATAAGGGCCCATCGAGCCCTATGGTCTCATACATCTCTGTCTGCGTAAGCATGTAGGGGACGTTCACGAGGGGCCTACTTCACTCTCTTCCCCCGATGCTGATGCCTGGCTACGGGGACGTG
Source organism: Blechomonas ayalai (assembly GCA_020509355.1). Lineage (NCBI taxonomy): Eukaryota > Euglenozoa > Kinetoplastea > Trypanosomatida > Trypanosomatidae > Blechomonas > Blechomonas ayalai. The sequence continues at coordinate 22,393 of JAIZPF010000084.1, read as the reverse complement.
TAAGTACCTACGCCGTGCCTGCAATTCTGTTGCCTTGTGCTCCTTTTCCCCCGTTTTAACGGTGATAAATTCTTCATCTGGTGGCTTCGCTTGAGGAGCATGAGCATTCATGTATGCGAAGAGGCATGCACGGTGGCGCAGTTGGCTCGACGGTTAGATACCAGTCCGCGTGATATATGGCTTCCCCTCTTCTTGGTTGCCCCAGCGAAGAGTGATGCCAACATTCCAGTCAGCATCCCTGACGGGCGTGCCATTGCGTTGCTTGACCGCCGTTCGGATCGGGTGATCTTCAGCCGATCCGAAATACTCGTTCGCTTGGGGCTTCCCAACTCGCATATCTCGGATCTCTCGTTGAGCCCTGGGACCATTGGGGATGATGTACAACTATTTATGCGTTGGACAACGTCGGCTACCAGGAAGCACGTCCCTGCGCGCACCGAGGTGTTGCAACGTCGGGTGACAGATGCGCAGGCGATCGAAGAAGGCTCCATGCTGTCGGTCATATCTCCGTCTAACGGTGACAAATCAATAGTGTCTATGGCGCGAGAGTCGGTGGACGCCTCCACGATGGAGGAAGGCCATCGTGCTAGCGCTTCTCGCTCGGTAAAACGACAGCGAAGTAATGATGACTTACACCATCGGCTGCAGCGCGCACTGCGGGAGAATGAGCGCGGGACCGCCACCGCCCACCGTGCGGAGGCTGTGCTGGAGACCACAAGAGCTAACATCTTCAAGCGCCGTGAGGACCTACCCTTACACTTTGTACTTCGCCAGCACATGCATGACATGAGCGTGATGGTGAGTGGTGTTTCCTGGCGTCGCCCAGACCCGCGAGTGCTGTACCGCGTGTTTCGTCCCCAAAGCTCTGCTGTGCGCTCGGAGGAGGTCACCTATGCGGATGCCACACGCCAACTCGCTGTGCTGTTTGTGGAAGACGTTCTCTTCGTCCGCGAGTGGACGGTGGCTGAAGCTGAGGAGGAGGTGAAGAGTCATCCACTGCAGGAAAAGTTGGTGGAGAAATTGTCGGCATTGCGTGATCGTGGGCACCGTCTGGTGTTCCTTGAGCACTATCCCGCCCTCCATCATGCAAATACGGCTGAACTCTCTCGTACTCTGAACCCTATTGCTGATTTTTATAGTCGCTACGGAGAGTCCCTTGGCCCAATTACGGTTGTTGTATCCACTGTGTCGTACATCAGCGCAGTGCACCAACGAGGGGCGGTATTCTCGCTTGTGTTTCCCAATGCAGGACTATGGCAGTTCTTTCTTGCCCAACTCAATGCCTCGCTTCCACCCGATACGGCTGTGTCGATGGCAGTAGGCTCTAGTGCGCGTGTCTCCCCGTTTCTCAATGGCATCCACCGACAATTTGCGAACAACGCAGCGATGCCCTACTGTGAGTTGTCTCAGTTTGTGTCATCATGAGGCCGCCGTGCTTGGCGACCTGTGCGTCAGGAAGGTGTTTACAGAGACACGAAGGTGACGAGGTCACATCATATAATAAGTCTGATGCAGGGCATTTCTCTTGAACAGATGGCACGGTGATGCTCTGATTGCTTTTCTGTATGCTTTTCCTTTCGCCCCCTCCCCCTTGTCACCCTCTTGTCTGGATACGCACGACTGTTTCGTGTGGTGGTGAACCTGCGTTTGGATGGTGGACCGTTGATGTGTTGCTGTGACGGTGCCGCACCTACGAAGTTCTTCTGATTACTTTTGCTCAAGCTATAAAAAGTCCCCGCAGGGTGTCGTAAGCGTGTGTGGGTTCATCGCCTTGTAAAGTCTTACTGAGGTTCTGTTATGCGGCCTATGCGTCGGCACCCGCGTGAAGGGAAGCCCCTGGGTCTCGTACGACTTCTGACCGCTATCGCCTTCCTGCTACTGGCTGCCAGTACCGTGTCAGCTGATGTCATTGTGACTACCATAGCCAAGTCGCATGTCTTGCATGCCGAATCGTACCCGCATGACATTATGCGCCTGACTTTGCGCTCCTCCACGGAGAAGGTTTTTGAGCCGGAGTTCATTGTGCAGGCCCAGCCGACAGTGCTGAAGGAGATGGTTGCGTGTGAGTCGCCCACGCGGTGCACCGTTCGTGTCGGTAGTTGCCACGCCGACGTGGCGGTAGGCGAGCAGGAGATTCTCGTCACGCACGGCTGTGGCTCGCATACGCTCACAACCGCTGTAATATCTCTAACGACACCAGCCGTCACACTACACTTCCCAAAAGCGAAAACCATGTACGGCTTGGCCGAGCACGCTGCCGATCTACCTCTTCGTCAGGGCCAGCGGTACGAGATGTTTAACACGGATGCGTACCAGTATCCGGTGAACAGCAGCAATGCGCTCTACGGCTCCATTCCTTTCCTCATGGCCTATTCTGCCGAGGTAACGACGGGTGTTCTGTTCCTGAATGCCGCCGAAATGAATGTGAAGGTCCTTGAGTCCGACACACCAGGCTGCCAATGGGATGCGGATGCCGGTGTAGTGGATCTCTTTCTTCTCCCTGGCCCCACACCGAACACTGTACAGCGACAACATGCGTCGCTTACAGGCCCGACCATGCTTCCTCCCTACTTTAGTCTGGGGTTTCACCAGTGCCGCTGGAATTATCTCAGCACAAAGGATTGCCTTTCGGTGGACGAGGGCTTTGATAAGCACCGCATGCCATACGACGTACTGTGGCTGGATATCGAGCACACGCAGAAGAAAAAGTATTTCACCTGGGACACTTACACCTTTCCCGATCCGAAGGTTCTTACCGACGCCCTTGCCGCAAAAGGTCGGAAACTGGTGACGATCAAAGACCCTCACGTCAAGCGCGAAGCGGGCTACGTTGTGCATGACGAGGCAACAAAAGGTGACTACTACATCAAGACCGCGGGGGGCACTGACTTCACCGGGGACTGCTGGCCTGGTCTTAGCTCATGGCCAGACTTCCTGAACAAACGCACAAGGGACTGGTACGCAACTTTTTTTCACGATGAACGCTATCTCGGGGGTAGCCGAGATATTCATACCTGGGTGGACATGAACGAGCCCTCCGTCTTCAAGGGTGCTCGTGGTACCATGGCGAAGGACGCCGTACACACACTGGACAATGGAGGAAAAGTACAGCACCGTCTTGTCCATAACGCGTACGCGCTGTACAGTATCATGTCCGCCTATCAGGGCATGCTGGAGGCGGGCGGACCACAGGCCAAGCCACTGCGGCCGTTTATACTGACACGCGGCTTCTTCTCCGGGTCGCAGCGCTACGCCGCGATGTGGAACGGGGACAACATGGCTCGCTGGGAACATCTACAGAACACTGCACCTGAGCTGCTGTCGCTCTCTCTGTGCAACTACCCTTTCACCGGCGCAGACATCGGTGGCTTCTTCTTTGACACCGACGAGGATCTTTTCGTGCGATGGATGCAGGCAGGCATCTATTACCCCTTTATGCGCACCCACGCACATCTTGAGACCCGCCGACGTGAGCCATGGACCTTTTCACCTGTAGCGCAGCAACACATCCGTAACGCGCTCGCTCTACGGTATGCCCTTATTCCGTACTTGTACACCACGTTCTATCATGCTCATCGCTTCGGCGATACGATCCTGCGTCCCTTGTTTTACGAGTTCCCAGCACAGGAGCACCTTCGGGAAGAGCAGACAGCGTTCATGTTTGGCCCGGCGTTGCTCGCGCGGCCGGTGGTGGAAAAGGATTCAAAGGAGGTCACGGTGGTGCTGCCCAAGGAGACGGTGTGGTACGTCTATCAAACCGGTGAGCCCATCACAACAGGCGAGTACCGCCTGGCCGTTGATCTGGGCAGCACGCCGCTTTTTGTTCGAGGGGGTCACATCGTCCCCATGAAGCTTCGTCTCCGCCGTGGGACCAGTGCCACCAAGTTGGATCCCTTCACACTCTTCGTCGCCCTCACCCCACAGGGAAACAGTTACGGTGAGCTTTACGTGGACGATGGAGAGACATTCGATTACCAGCAAGGCGCCTACATTTACCGTCAGTTCTCCTTCTCAGGTAACGAGCTGCGCTGTACTACCCACCAGGAGAGTTTGGGCAGCAACGGCTACCCTATTCCCAACGTGGTGGAGCGAGTCGTGATCTACGGCTATCAGGGCAACCCCGCCTCCATCACGGTCGCCACGGAGGCGGGCGGCGTTCACGTCGGGCGGCGGCTGGAGTTTGAACGCGTGGGCGCAACGATTATTATTCGTAAGCCGGATGTGCGTGTGGGGGACGACTGGACCATTGCGCTGGACAATGCCTAACTGTTACCTGCCCATGCGTGCGTGTGTGTAGTGCTCTGCCGCTCCCAGTAACCGATGACGACGATTGATTTGAGGAAATGGGGTGCGACCCGGTGCGGTGGGGCAGGGCGGAGCACAGCAGTACACCCCTTGCGTGCCCAGCTGCACTCCTCCACAGTGCGACCCCGCTTCACGCGCGACGACGCATGTGCCCTTCTGTGTGAGTGCCCGTCTGCTTGATAGCGCCTACTTATTCCTCCCTCCACCTTCTTCTTTGCATGCTTGTACTAGGCCAGCATCAGTGCCGAGGATCTCGGCACTACACATAGTGTGAAGCGACCGTGTGAACCATGCGCCGGCATGCGGGAAGCAGGGCCGCTCTAGGCCTGCTGAGCATAGCTAGTAAACGCAGCTTCTGGGATCCGTACGGGCACCAGCCGGAATCCATGTTCCTGGACCGCAAGGATCTAAACCAGATGTACCCCACGCAGAAGCCCAAAACAACGGGTGGTGGCTTTGGCTACGAACGCGGGCCCTACTGGGCAACGATGTTGGTGCCCAACCCGGCCGTACGCTTGCCCCACGAGCGTCGTCGTCTGAATCCGAAGCCGGCCAAGAACGTGACCGTGTTTGGGGCATCAGGCTACCTCGGCGCGGAGATCGTGCGCGAGTTGTGTGAGCATCCGGAGATTCACCGTGTGCGTGCTACAACTCGTTATCCCACGCTGATTCCACAGGGCTCCGACTTGGATGTACTGCTGCAGAGGTTTCCAGAAAAGCTGGAGCTGCACGAGTGTGATGTCACGGATCGCATTCAGGTCAACGTCGCCGCCAACGGCAGTGATACGCTTATCTTTGCCGTCGACTACCACTCGGAGTACGCCAACAACAGCCACCACGATGTCTTTCTCACTGGATCAACCAACGTTAGCTGGACCGCCCGGAGCGTCCGTGCGGAACGGGTCATCTTCTGCAACGGCCTCGATGCGACCTTCGCTTCGGAGTCAAACTACGTCGACTTCCGCGCCCGTGCGGAGGATGCGGTAGGGGCCAACCACCCTGATGCAACCATTCTTCGCTTCGGCCCTCTCTACGGCTGCAGGTATCGCTATCGGGGTCTAGGCCGCTACATCTACCCTGCGTGCTTCCCAAACACGAACGTGCAACCCACGTGGGTCGTAGATGCCGCACGCGCAGTCGTGCGGTGCTCCCTCTCCCACCGCGCCGTCCGCTACAAGTTTGACCTTGGTGGCCCACAGACCTTCACGCATGTGGATGCATGGCGGCACATTTCGGCCCACTATGAGAGGCGACTTGTATTTCCCTGCTACCGCGGACTGGGGCGCTTCTTTGGCAAATTAGCGGGCTGGACTATTCCGAATCCCTGGTTTGATGATAATTGGATCCTGACGTATGAGCTGGACCAGGTAAACCGTCGTAGCACCCTTTTTGACCGGTTGGCTAGCTGGGATCGTCTTGCGTACGAACCCCACACAGTGCAACAGGCAGCGGCAGTGGAGAAGGGCCAGCGGGCGCTCGCCCCTCTACATGAGCTGGACGTCGCCTTCAAGGCACTTGAATCAGCCGAGAAGGCGGCCTTTGAGCAGGAGGAGACCAACGCTAGAAAGTACGGTATTCATCGTGCCAAGGCAGAGCCCGGCTTTGGCCGCACGGACGGCCTGGAGGCTCTCGCGCAGGAGATATACCCCGGCCAGCAGTTCCGCTCTAGGCCATTGGAGGGCGCCAAGTACCCGTCCAATGTCAAAAACCCCGGCCCGGTGTCTATTCACTAGCCACATTGTGCACTTGATCAGACGCGAGGCCAGTTATTATTATTTCTTTCTTTCTTCGGCCACGCATATCGGTAGGAAAATATTGCAGGATAGTCTTTGCTGTGCTGGCATGAGTAGCGGACAGCGATGCGCCGGGGGGAGATATCATTGGCCATGTGATCCTTCGTGACAACTAACAGAGTGTCTCCTTGGGGGAAAGTCTTCTACCCGCCTGGTAGTGAAGGCATACTAGCGAAGGAGCAGGAAGTACTGTAGCAATCACTGCAAGAGATTAGGGTAACGTGAGATGCATGTGTGTAGCCTTTCATCGACAATCGATAGGATTTTGCTTTCGTATGTTGTTGTTTTTTAGATCCGCATGACGAAGGTTAGGTGTCGTGTGTGTGTGTGTGTGTGTGCTGGAGCATCTTTTAGTGGGTGCGTAAGACGATAGGGAGTAGTACAGGATGAAGTATTGTGTCCCACCCGCGGGCGGGGGAGGTTCTGGTAGATGCTTATATATGGCTTGATTTGCGTATCTCATTTGCTTGTCTAACGGCATAACAGGAATGTGCGCCATGATTGAAAGCGTTACCTGTGGTTGCACAGGTGCCCTGGCAGGAGGGGTTTCTGTTTGCTGAGCAGGCGGGTTCTGGGAGTTGCGTCGCATGGGAGAGAACTTTACGTTTGCCCGCGCACTTACCAGGTCGAATGTTGTGCTATGCTGGTGTAGCGCTGCTCGCTTGGTACCGTGTATGATGTGCCGGTCTGTCTCTCCTCTATCTTGTCTGCGTGTCGCCTACGCTGGCGTTCATCTGCACTCATGAAAGCGTGACCTGCCACGACTGTATGAGTTACAGATCTTGGCATTCACACCCATCACCGCAGTCTATTGGCCAGAGGTAGACCACGCCAGCGATGATACCAACGTCGACTGGCCGTCCATCGACGGTAAACCGGCCAAACTTTCGGGTGTGCTACCTTTGTGGACAGCAGTTTGGGAGTACTTCTATTGGTATTCACATCCCCCAATGCTTTCAGAAGAAGACCGCACAGTGGCAGATCGGCGACCCCGCGACGCGTGGAGCACGGCCGAAACACCCTGATACGGTGGATTGGAAGGGAGCCGGCAAGAGTGTACAGAAGGTGAACGACGAACAGTTTCAAGAATTCGCTGCCAACTTGGTGCCGTGCCCCAACTGCGCCCGCACATTTCTTCCAGACAGGCTCCCAGTCCACATGCGCGGCTGCAAAGGGGGCGGTGGTAGTGGCGCTCGCCGTGCTCAGACGTCCAGCGGCGATGCTGCGCCTTCGCAGCGACTGAACGGCACTGGCGGAGCAGCACGGAGCAGTAGAGGCCCCAGCGTGCCACGGCGCGGGCCAGCGACCCGGCCTGCTTTACCGACGTGCTACCTTTGCGGCCAACAATTCGGTACCACTTCGATCGGTATTCACGTGCCGCAGTGCTATCAAAAGAAGATGGCACAGTGGCTAGCCGGCAACCCGGAGACGAGGGGCAAGCAGCCCAAGGACCCCGATACCGTTCAGTGGAGAGGTGAGGGGCTCTCTGCGGAGGCGCAGAGCGATGCACAGTTTCAGGAGTTTGTCAGTAACCTCGAGCCGTGTCCCAACTGCGGACGCAAATTTCTTGCGGACCGTCTGCAGGTTCACTTGCGCTCATGCAAGCCAGGGAATGCGGCCAAGCCCATCCCCTCCTCTAGTCCGTCTTTGGCAGCCACCACCGCTGCCACAACTGCCACCGCACCAGACGGAAAAAGTCGTGATGGTGTAGCGAGTACTTCCCTCCGTGCTACCGCCCCCCCTGGTCCCCCCAAAAGGGTTCGATTCACTTCACCGGATGATGGCAGCCTGAGCAGAGTGCATCCTATGAAGAATCGTATCACGCAGAGCCAACAGGTGGATGCCTCAGGTCGCGAATGCCCCCGCTGCCAAGCTGTTGAGCACGACGCCGCAGCAAAGTTCTGTCGCGAGTGTGGGAGCAACCTTTGTGCGAAGAGCCTACCACACCCATGCGCCCACTGTGGTGAGCGTATACAGGAGGGATCTCGGTTCTGTGGCACATGTGGGCAACCCGTAGATGGGGCAAGCGCGGATGAGCGCGTACCTGGCGATGGGGGCGCTAATATCGCTTCAGTCCGAATGACCAAATGCCCTGCTTGCAGCGCTATCTGTGATGCCGATGGGAACTTTTGTGATAACTGCGGAGCCGCTTTAGGAGATGCGGAGCCCCTGCCTACAGCTGACCCCTCTCCTACCCCACCGAGTCAGGCGAATTCCACCGTGTTCGCGTTCTGCCCATCATGTAAGGAGCGCTATCACGACTTGTCTATTCGGTTTTGTGAGGACTGCGGGGAGGCTCTTGAGCAACGATCATTCGCTGGCGACGACGATGGGGCATCACCTGTAACGCCGGTGACGCCCAGCCAGGGCCAGGTGGAGCATCCCCCGTCTTTCAATGGTGCCGAATATGAGTTGGGCGCTTCCCGCACTGCGAAGGACAACAGGGCATCCTCATCCGGAGGCCATAAAGCGCCTGGGAGCGTGACTTCTAGGAAGCCTGTCATCAACCCAACACCCCCGCCCAGCCAACCGGTGTACGATGAAGTGCCGGAGGATGGCGAGACAATCGAGGTGGGTGAGCGGCTGGCGTGTCCGAAGTGTGGACGTTCCTTTGCGCCCGAGCCCTACCAACGTCACATCCAGTTGTGCAACAATGAGAATAAACGTAAGATCTTCAACGCGAGTAGGCATCGCATGGCAGCGGATGCTGTTGCTGTCGCGCGTGCGCCTAACAAAACTACAGCGAAAGTCCCGCCTAAGAAGGACTGGAAGGCGGAGAGTGAGGCATTCCGGCGTGCACTCCGGGAGGCCCGCCAGGTAGATGTAATTTTAAAAGCTGGTGGTACGGCAAAGGACTTACCTCCACCGACGTACAGCGAGAACCCTGACTATGTGCAGTGCCCTCACTGTCAACGGCGCTTTGCATCGGATACGGCTGAGCGGCATATCCCCCGTTGTGCAACAACGATCAACCGTCCGAAACCTCCACCCAAGCGACGCAGATAAGCCCCTCGCGCGGAATGTTGGGGGGGGCCAGAGCAAAGGGACAGCTAGCATTACGTATTGGAGGATATCAGGAGCCGCGCGCTCGAGGATATGCACGTGGTAGCGAGCCGAAAGCTCGATGTAATCTACAGTAGGCCGCTTGTGACGTACGGGTTGTAATAGGTATTCAGGTGAGAATGAGGTGTTACCAGTGCAGCAGTGTAACCGGCTATCTCTAGTCCAAGAGGGGAGGAGGGAGTCCATCACCGCCGGAGAAGGGGCCTGCTTACCGCTTGTAACGGCGTACCATTACTGCTGAGACTCTGTTTGTTTACTCATCTTCTTGTTACAATTGACTGTGTCTTACTTGCGTTGTTTATTTCAGGTGTAACACCATTGACCGCAGACACTGGTTTTAACTGGCCTGTGATGCTGCGCCGTTCAGCTGCTCACCGCATGAATCGGGGGCACGTCGCTCCCACACCCTCCAAGTACTCCGACAGACCAGGAATGTGGGGACCCGGCGCTGGGCCGGTTAAGGACACCCTTGCTCGGCGCACCATGTTCTACCGAATGTTAGCCATGAATAAAATTGGTAGGTTAACGAAACCGTTTCGTACCAACAGGGCCAGGTGGATCTGGCGAAAGGCGCAGCTTCAGCTTTGGAAAACATTTGTCATGACGATGGTCTTTATTTGTGCTGTGCTTTTTGGTAATATATGGCTTTCGTTTGTCTATCACGCCTATACCGTTGGCCCCACGACGCCAGTTCTAGAGCGCAAAGTACGTGAGCACCGCGTGTCAAAGCAGATCATGCAGATGGTACGTGAGCGGGAGCGCGACCTTGTGCAGGAGGAAGAGATCGCCAAGGCGAAGAAGACCATCGAGTCTCAAAAGGGTACGCTTTCCCGTTGAATGGGGCGCACAGGGAGAGGAGGCCGATGTACGTCCCGGTTGCATGTTGAGAGTACTAAACGACCCGCTGCAACAGGATGTTTTGTTGCTCCGGTGATGACTTCGGTCAGGAAACTTTGTAACTAGAGCAGCGGGGCAGCGGAAATACGTGGAGTGAAGGGACCTTATCAGATAATACCTACATATCGCAGCGTAGGCGTATGGATGTGAGTATCTTTGCTACGACTGGGCTGGTGTACCCAGGGCGGTGAGCGGGTCGAGGGGGGGGAGCATCTTGGTTACACAGGCTTATCTCCTGATCTCTCTTCTTCTTTGTAGACGTGTGTGTCACCGAAGGAGCGTCCCCCGCACAAGGCGCTCATCCGTCTAAAGTCTCTTCTCTTTGCTGCTTTTTGTATTGCCTCGTCGCTCCCAATGATTGCTCTTCCAGTGACGGAAATGTTGAATTCCCTCACACAGCTGGAGGGCCTTATTTTACAAGTCTTGTCGACAGAAGGCGTGGCAGATGTAGAGCAGCACATCCGTTGCCTCGCGTTGATGTGCGGGTCTGTTTGTGACGTGGCGGCACAGCAGCTGTTGTTACCGATGAGCGTGTCCTTCGAATTACAAACGGTTTCACAGACGACGTGGAACTTGACCGCTCTCCGACAGTGGCCTGTGGAGTACCGTGACGTGAAGGCTCGCTGCCGGCAGGTCATTGCTTTGGTGTATCTGCTGGGCAATCAGTTCTTCACCCCTCGTGACGTGCGGCAGCACTATTTCGCCAACCACGAGGTGGAGGGCGAGCGGTGCGTCTTGCTCTGTCTGAAAACGGTGATGGATATGTCACGTGCCAAGATGGAGACAGATACGATGTCTATTCTTTCACATGCCAGTGCTATTATGGATGTGTATGCCGCTCACCCTAGCCGGAGGGTACGCCAGCTGGGATATGAAGTGACACTGGCTAGGCTACAAGCGTGCTGGACTCTGCGCCGCTGCCAAGAGGCGATGCAGTTAGCACGGCTACTGGTCGATGCCCACATTCCCTTCAGCCGCGTGCATCGCGAAGGGTTTCTGGAATTGGTATACCGCATAGCTGAGGAGGGTGGCGTGGAGGTGCATGACGAGATACGCGTACGAGGACTACTTGAGCTGTCCCTCGAGCTACAGCAGCAGGAGGCCGAGTCAGGCCGGTGTCTTTCGACACGTACCCATTCCTTGCTTGGTGCCACTGTTCTACAGTGTGCCACGTCGTATCTGCGAGAGGGACTGTTCAGCGAGGCCGTTCACCACGCTCGTCAGGCGAGTGCCTACCTGGATACATTAGAGCCCCTTGTAGTTCAGCTCAAGGCCAATGCGCTGCAACACCTCGTCGACGACGCCTTTGCCCTGTTTACACGCATCGCTCAGCTGAGGACGAGCTTGGGCCACCAGGACGTATGCGCGCTGGCGATGTTCCTCGTGGATACTAATCCTGCCATGACAGAGGGCGTGGTGGCTCACATGATTGGTGTGCTTGCGCCAGAAGCGTTGGGCTCGGACGCGGCAAGTGCCGAGGACTTCATGGTACACTATGCGGGCTTTCTCTGCCACGTCGGAACAGAATCAGCTGCCGTGGAGCTTGTGTATCGTCTGTCTTCCCCAGGGTGGGAGAGGTCTCTTCATGCACGTTCGCTTGTGATCGCGCTGTGCCGAGTGGCGGAGCACGCGTGCCCCACTCTGGCCACTCGCCGCAAGGCCGTGCATACGATATTATGCTTCCACAGTGTACTGAGCGAGGATGAACGAGAGGGCGTGCTGGTGGAGCTAGCGGCTTTAAGTCTTGACGTGTATGGGAGCTCCAGGGACCTTACCGTGCTCAGTGAGGTTTATGAAGTGTACCGCACAAATCCCCATTGGTGGAAAAGTGTGCGCAGTCGTCTTTACGCCTGTGAGGTGGCAGCCCTCGTCGAGACAGATGAGGAAGCAGCACGCCAGCTGAGTACGTTGGTCGTCGATGCGCTTTCAGATGGTGCGGAGGTGATGAATGACCTCTCTGCAGTGTGCGTAGCGCTTATCAACTTCTTGCTTGAGGCGGGTAAGGTCGCACTTGCTGGGAAAGTTGCGGAGCAAATCCTGCTGCACAACACGTCCTTGGCGATCGAGTTGTATGCATCCTTTTTGAAAGTGTGCGCTGTGGCATACCTCACTGCGGAAGCGGACGCCAATGCTTTTCCCTTTGCGGACAAAGTACAGCTGCTTGTGTCCACTACGAACTTCACCCTGCCAACTGAGGACGCCGTGTGGTGGGCGCATATGCTGTGGCATGTGGGCGATCGTGTATCAGACCATGATCCACTCGCTGCTATTACAGCGTTGCAGACCGCTCTTGCCCTTTTTAAGGAGGCCGGGGACTTCACACGCGTTGAGCACAAAGAACTCTACGGCAATCGACTGTACACTCTCCTGGCGTGTGAATTTGACTTGTACGTCGCGGGAAGACCGTCCTTACCAGTGGAGAGCTTGGCTGCTTGGGTGCTGGAGTTTGCTGGCTATGTGGACGAGCCCGGTGGTACGGCGACCGGTGAGGCGGACGTACAGATCCCATACCGTGTCGTGCATCACCTAGCGAACATTGAAGTACGTCTGCGCTCTCTGCCTGAATTGTTTTCCGTGGCGGATATCGAGTCCATCGTGCACCTCGGTTCCTTACGTCCTCTAGGGTGCCGAGTGTACGAGCTGGAGGCGCTGTCTGCCGTCACAGCGCGTGTTACTGGGCTCTACTCACAGAACGAAGCAAGACGCTTGTCGGTACAGCTACAGCTCGAAGCTGCCAGAGAGTTACTCAACGGCACTATGTCTTCGCCAACTTGCTCCTCTGTGTGCGCAGCTGCATTTTTATTTTACAAGGCATATCTTCTCGCTCCCTGTGCCAGTACGCAGGGCGATGTTCTACGAGCAGTACTCGACGATGTAGTGGCGCCTCTCATGAAGGATGGGGTACCACGGCATCAGTGGTTCCATGTCTTAAGTGACGATCGGGAGGAGTTGCGACAGGAACAGTTTGACGTACTGATGGAGTTTTTCTCCGTGGAGGCGTGGAATGGTGCAGTAAGATGCAACACCGCCCACGACCGCCGAGACACAGCCGCGTTGTGTGAGCTGGCCCTTTGCTTATGTAAGACCCTACCCGAGGACCATCCCACACGTGTGACGATTGCCGATTTTTCCGCTGAGCTACCTCTCTTGTAAGTTTACTCGTTCGAGTGTCTACTACTAGGTATTGCCACCGCTCTTGTGTCGTGCTGCATTCGGTTTATTGCTTCATTATTATTCTTCTTTAATTATTTGTTACTCGGAATTGTCTACTTAGATCAGAGGAGGGTGGGGAGCTGTACGCTTGGTGGGGTTGTGCCATTCCTATACTGTAGGGGATGTTGAAGTGAGCACCCCTGCGGACGCCTCTGGAGCGGCTTTGTGGGCTGGTGCTTCCGTATGCGCTGTAGGATGATGCCTGTGTACTGCTTTTTGCATTTCTCTGGGCTTACTTGCGGCATGGTATGGGGAGGCACTATTTGGCGACGCTTAGCTGGCATGATCAAAGTACTGAGGCGTCCACCTGACCCCCCAGTTGAGGCGAGAGGCCTCGGTCCTAACCCACCACAGGAACGGCGCTTGGATTGGGTGTTCACCCCGCGTGTTGTGCTCACCATCTTCATGGCCCTTAACTTCGTGACTTATTTTGATCGTGGTGCGATGGCGGGCGCACTCACTGCAATTCGCCTGGACCGCGACATCCGCGGTACTGACAACGCTTTATCGGATACACGGTGCGGCGTTCTGATCTCGGGCTTTATGGTGGGCTACATGTGCGCCTGCCCGCTAATGGCGGCTCTCACAGGTCGTGTTGCATCCATGCGCATCATTTTGGCAGGCATGATCGTGTGGTCGTTAGCATGCGTCGGAACAGGGCTCGCTAGGAATTATGGGGCGCTGCTTATCTCGCGCTTGGTGGCCGGCGTGGGTGAAGCCGCCTACGTAGGCTTCACGGTTACGACGATTGACAGCATCGCACCTGTCGCTACCCGCACGTTGTGGATGGGCGCGTTCTATGCGATGGTGCCTCTTGGGACGGCGGTTGGCATGGCGACAGGTGGTGTGGTCAGCCAGCTCCATCAGGTGAAGGGCATCGCCTCCTGGCGCCCGATTTTTCTGGGGCAAGTGCTCGCGGCTAGTCCCATACTTGTGCTGCTGCCACTCATCCCTCGCAAGTACAGTCTGGACTTCAACGAGGGGGAGACAGTTGTGGCTTTCTTCAGGGCGTTTATGATGCTCGTATCGAACTTCTCCTACTGTCTCATCCTCGTTGGGTACGCAGCGTACTGTTTCGTCGCGGGGGCCATCGCTGTGTGGTCCATTCCAATGCTTGTTCAGGGGCCAATGCGGCTTGATGCCTCCCTCGCCGCCAGTGTGGTGGGAGGTGTGACGAGCTTTACCGGGATGGCGGGCTCGCTAGCGGGAGGATATGTAGTAGACCGTCTCGGGGGCAGCACCGGTAGACGCGGAGCTGCCAAGTGCCAGGTGTTCAATATATGCATGATTGGAGCATGCATACCGTTTGGGACCGCGGCGTTTCTCGCGGCACGTCTCACTACCTTTATGGCGCCCTTCATTTTCGCTGTGCTGACGTTGTTTGCCATCACGGCACCGGTCAACGCGTCCATCCTCAGTGTAGTTCCTTCGCAGCTGCGACCGTACGCAGTGAGCTATTCCGTGTTCTTCATTCATTTCTTTGGCGACTTCCCATCTCCGGTGATCACTGGCTATGTGTCAGATCTACTGGGACACGAATGCGCAGCGCTCGCGCGGGAAGAGTGCATTGCCAGCCTTTCCAAACATTGTAGCTGGATACAAAACGAACAGGATGAGAGTGGACAGTGTGTCCATAGGCACCAGCTGCAGTACGCTCTGCAGATCGTTTTCTTGTGCCTCATGCTAGCTATCCCCTGCTGGTTGCTGGCATACATACGCCTGAAAAGGGAGCCCAGCACTGAAGCGCCTCCACAGGAGGACAACGTACCTCTGCTGTGTTCGTCTGCGAGCCAGCCAAAAGATTGACACCTTCACAGCCGGGGCGTTCTGTTTTCTCTCCACCAGCCTCCCTGAGCGAATATCTAGTGGTTGAATGATCTGAAACACTGTCTGAAACGGGTATATGGGGGTTTGATATGACGTTGCAGCGACTAGTACTTCCATGTTCGTGTGAGGTTATCGCCAAACCATACAAGCTGGCGCTGCTGACCGTCATGGTGCTCGCTCTCTGATCCTCCTTGCTACTACCATTTCTTGCCCCCCTACCCACTGTGTAAACTTCTGTTCATTGCCCTTTTTATTGACTCATTTTTGTTTCCTGCAGTGCGTGTGGATGCGTGTGCTGAACTTGTTCGTGCTACACCCTGCTACCTCCATCCTCGCTTTTGGTGATTTGTGCGTGAGGCCTGCATCCAGATGAATGACGAGGCCCTCGCAGTCTACGTGTACGTAGACGACACTGCCGACGTTGTGTCCCCTGAGGATATTAGCGACTGGATGGGCATCATCGATACCATCCAGGAGATGAAACTCCAATTTGATGCTCAGAGTAACCGACCTTGTTACTGCGTGCGATTTGCGAGAGCACATGCTGCCCAGCAGGCTGTGCAGTATCTGAGCGGGGCCAAGCTGAAAAACTGCCCAGTACGCATTACATCTCGTGTGTATCAACAAACGAGCACGCAGGGGGAGCAGACTGGTACTCATCCAGACGCCACGGTTCCTGCAACCAAGGGAAGTGCAAGGGAGGAAGATGCGATCCCTTTCTCACCACATTTACCAGATAATCACGAAATGCCGAAATCCTTGCGTATGGATGCCACACTCACCACTGTTCTTCCCCTCCTCAAGGACGATACGCTGTTTCCAGGGGCGGCTGAGCGCGTTGAAAAGTTGAAGGCGGCGCAGAGGCGCCTCTTACTCTTGATGAGACGCGTAAACGACGCAGAATCGAAGGCAACGCAGATTGATGTCGACTTGACTTTGGCACTGAGGTCAGTCGAGGTGGACAGGTCACTGCAACTTCGCTCGGGGGGATCGGAGGCGCACCCCTTACCTACCCCGTCATCTTGTGGGATCTGGAACACCGTCAGTATTTCCTTCTCCGGGTTTCCGCCAGCAGCTTTGATTTCGCATATCACTCAACACTTTGGTCCCCTCCATTCATGCTGCTGGATGCCCTCTGGGGACGGCAGGGATAATTCCTATTCTGTGGGCTTTCAGTTTACGCGCCACGAGGATGCGGACGCGTTCGTTGTGCTGATGGCGGACAACGAGGAAGGTCGTGGCGACAGCCTGCCTGAGCAGAATGGTGTGACGGCACCGGTGATCGACCCTGCCGTATGTGAAGTCCTGCGACCGTTCCTATGGCGTTATCAGACGCAGCCTGCGATTACGCCTCCACAACTCAAAGAGCGAAACCTCCATCAGACGGTGTTGCAGCACTTAGTGCAGCGATGCTAATGGCATGCTTTTGGCGGTGACTTCTGATGACAGTGTGAACAGTGTATGCGTCTTTTTCTTCTGTGTGCGTGTGACAACGCACTTTCGTCGCCCTGTGGCCCGCTGTAGGGGGTAAAGGCCCTTACGCGTGACGCCTCTCATGAGTTGTGGTGGTGCTGGACTGGACGTTGATGAGGCGTCTGTGTTCACTGAGAGCCCCTGGCGTGATCACAACGTGGCGGTGGAGATAAAACCTGTGGGCGGAGGGCAGCGGCAGTGCTGCTCGTGGTCGAGGCCCTCGGTATCCGTTGGCCCACGGGTGGATCCCCAGGCGCCTGTGGCGCGTTAACCTTCCGGCTTCCACCAAAACCAGTCGTGCAGGTGAAGGGAGCCGCACGGCACCTCTGAGAGAGAGAGAGATTACTGTGCCGCGATAGACGTAGTAGCCACGTCATGCGGGCCGGTTGTGGCTTCCCTCCATAGCGGAAATACCGGCCCGCGGCCCTTCGATGGGGTAATCGCTTACATGAGATGTACCGTTGTGTATGTCTGGGGGTCGGTTGGTGACGAGTGCCAAAACACAGCAGCTCGAGTAAACAGTCGATGGTGAGACCTCAGCGATTGACAAGGACACTGAATAGCGTGACAAGTAAGTCCTGGGGAGATGTACCATGCTTGCTCCCTTTTCGTTC